>CATKUP010000882.1:0-52000 GCA_949786385.1 Onychomys leucogaster
AGCTCACACATTTCTCATCTTCACAGACAAGCATTGGATGTTAGAGGACCAGTGCTTTGTATCAGTTTCAGATGCAGAGTTGGACTATATAATGTCCGTAATTGTAGGAAACACCGTTCTTTTGTTCTCAGCACACTCACGTTTCCTGCTGTATTAGAGACTCTAGAAAGCAAGAGAGTGCTTCTCGCTCTAAAGCAGAGTGTGATCCTTGGATGAGAACTATGCTGTGTGTTTCCCTTCAGAAATGTACTTAAATCCCAGCTCTGTGTCTTACTACAAGCAAGCCTTCGTTTCAGGTAAGGGCAGTCACTTTTCAGTTCAAAGGAACTACATCATTCACTAAGCTCACACGTTTCTCATCTTAACTGACAAGCATTGGATGTTAGAGGACCAGTGCATTGTATCTGTTTCAGAAGCAGAGTTGGAATAGATGTGGTCCCGATGTGTAGGAAACACCATTATTTTATTCTCAGCACACTCACGTTTCCTGCTGTCTTAGAGACTTTAGAAAGCAAGAGCGAGCTTCTCGCTCTAAAGCAGAGTGTGATCCATGGATGCGAACACTGCTGTGTGTTTCACTTCAGAAATGGAGTTAAATCACATGCTCTGAGTCTTCCTACAAGCAAGACTTCGTTTCAGGTAAGGGCAGTCACTTTTCAGCTCAAACGAACTACATAGTTCACGGAGCACACACGTTTCTCATCTTAACACACAAGCATTGGATGTTAGAGGACCAGTCCTTTGTATCAGTTTCAGAAGCAGAGTTGGACTAGATATGGTCCGTATGTGTAGGAAACACCGTTCTTTTCTTCTCAGCACACTCACGTTTCCTGCTATTTTAGAGACTCTAGAAAGCAAGAGCGTGCTTCTTGCTCTAAAGCACAGTGTGATCCATTGATGAGAACTATGCTGTATGTTTCCCTTCAGAAATGGAGTTAAATCCCAGACTCTGTGTCTTCCTACAGGCAAGACTTCGTTTCAGGTAAGGGCAGTCACTTTTCAGCTCAAACGAACTACATTGTTCACGAAGCTCACACGTTTCTCATCTTAACAGACAAGCATTGGATTTTAGAGGACCATTGCTTTCTATCAGTTTCAGATGCAGAGTTGGACTATATAATGTCTGTAATTGTAGGAAACACCGTTCTTTTGTTCTAAGCACACTCACGTTTCCTGCTGTCTTAGAGACTCTAGAAAGCAAGAGTGTGCTTCTCGCTCTAAAGCAGAGTTTGATCCTTGGATGAGAACTATGCTGTGTGTTTCACTTCAGAAATGGTGTTAAATCCCATGCTCTGAGTCTCCCTACAAGCAAGACTTCGTTTCACGTAAGGGCAGTCACTTTTCTGCTCAAAGGAACTACATCCTTCACGAAGCTCACACGTTTCTCATCTTAACTGACAACCATTGGATGTTAGAGGACCAGTGCATTGTACCAGTTTCAGAAGAAGATTTGCACTACATATAGTCAGTATGTGTAGGAAACACCCTTCTTTTGTTCTGGGCACACTCAGATTTCCTGCTGTTTTAGAGACTCTAGAAAGCAAGAGCGTGCTTCTTGCTCTAAAGCAAAGTGTGATCCATTGATGAGAACTATGCTGTAGGTTTCCCTTCTGAAATGGAGTTAAATCCCAGACTCTGTGTCTTCCTACAGGCAAGAATTCGTTTCAGGTAAGGGCAGTAACTTTTCAGCTCAAACGAACTACATTGTTCACGAAGCTCACACGTTTCTCATCTTAACACACAAGCATTGGATTTTAGAGGACCAGTCCTTTGTATCAGTTTCAGATGCAGAGTTGGACTATATAATGTCCGTAATTGTAGGAAACACCGTTTTTTTGTTCTCAGCACACTCACGTTTCCTGCTGTATTAGAGACTCTAGAAAGCAAGAGAGTGCTTCTCGCTCTAAAGCAGAGTGTGATCCATGGATGAGAACTATGCTGTGTGTTTCCCTTCAGAAATGGCCTTAAATTCCAGGTTCTGTGTCTTACTACAAGCAAGACTTCGTTTCAGGTAAGGGTAGTCACTTTTCAGTTCAAAGGAACTACATCATTCACTAAGCTCACACGTTTCTCATCTTAACTGACAAGCATTGGATGTTAGAGGACCAGTGCTTTGTATCACTTTCAGAAGCAGAGTTGGAATAGATATGGTCCGTATGTGTAGGAAACACCGTTCTTTTGTTCTCAGCACACTCACGTTTCCTGATGTTTTAGAGACTTTAGAAAGCAAGAGCGTGCTTCTCGCTCTAAAGCAGAGTGTGATCCATGGATGAGAACTATGCTGTGTGTTTCCCTTCAGAAACGGAGTTAAATCCCAGGCTCTGAGTCTTCCTACAAGCAAGACTTCCTTTCAGGTAAGGGGAGTCACTTTTCAGCTCAAACGAACTACATCTTTCACAAAGCTCAAACGTTTCTCATCTTAACTGACAAGCATTGGAATGTTAGAGAACCAGTGCATTCTATCAGTTTCAGAAGAAGATTTGGATTACATATAGTCCTTATGTGTAGGAAACACCGTTCTTTTGTTTTGGGCACACTCAGATTTCCTGCTGTATTAGAGACTCTAGAAAGCAAGAGCGTGCTTCTCGCTGGAAAGCAGAGTGTGATCCATGGATGAGAACTATGCTGTGTGTTTCCCTTCAGAAATGTACTTAAATCCCAGGCTCTGTGTCTTACTACAAGCAAGACTTCGTTTCAGGTAAGGGCAGTCACTTTTCAGTTCAAAGGAACAACATCATTCACTAAGCTCACACGTTTCTCAAATTAACTGACAAGCATTGGATGTTAGAGGACCAGTGCATTGTATCTGTTTCAGAAGCAGAGTTGGAATAGATATGGTCCCGATGTGTAGGAAACACCATTATTTTATTCTCAGCACACTCACGTTTCCTGCTGTCTTAGAGACTTTAGAAAGCAAGAGCGAGCTTCTCGCTCTAAAGCAGAGTGTGATCCATGGATGCGAACACTGCTGTGTGTTTCTCTTCAGAAATGGAGTTAAATCACATGCTCTGAGTCTTCCTACAAGCAAGACTTCGTTTCAGGTAAGTGCAGTCACTTTTCAGCTCAAACGAACTACATAGTTCACGGAGCACACACGTTTCTCATCTTAACACACAAGCATTGGATGTTAGAGGACCAGTCCTTTGTATCAGTTTCAGAAGCAGAGTTGGACTAGATATGGTCCGTATGTGTAGGAAACACCGTTCTTTTCTTCTCAGCACACTCACGTTTCCTGCTATTTTAGAGACTCTAGAAAGCAAGAGAGTGCTTCTCGCTCTAAAGCAGGGTGTGATCCTTGGATGAGAACTATGCTGTGTGTTTCCCTTCAGAAATGTACTTAAATCCCAGGCTCTGTGTCTTACTACAAGCAAGACTTCGTTTCAGGTAAGGGCAGTCACTTTTCAGTTCAAAGGAACTACATCATTCACTAAGCTCACACGTTTCTCATCTTAACTGACAAGCATTGGATGTTAGAGGACCAGTGCTTTGTATTATTTTCAGAAGCAGAGTTGGACTAGATATGGTCCGTATGTGTAGGAAACACCGTTCTTTTGATCTCAGCACACTCATGTTTCCTGCTGTCTTAGAGACTTTAGAAAGCAAGAGCGTGCTTCTCGCTCTAAAGCAGAGTGTGATCCATGGATGAGAACTATGCTGTGTGTTTCCCTTCAGAAATGGAGTTAAATCCCAGGCTCTGTGTCTTCCTACAAGCAAGACTTCTTTTCAGGTAAGGGCAGTCACTTTTCAGCTCAAACGAACTACATCCTTCACTGAGCTCACACGTTTCTCATCTTAACAGACAAGCATTGGATGTTAGAGGACCAGTGCATTGTATCAGTTTCAGAAGAAGATTTGGACTACATATAGTCAGTATGTGTATGAAAAGCCGTTCTTTTGTTCTGGGCACACTCAGATTTCCTGCTGTATTAGAGACTCTAGAAAGCAAGAGCATGCTTCTTGTACTAAAGCAGAGTGTGATCAATGGATGAATACACTGCTGTGTGTTTTACTTCAGAAAGGGAGTTAAATCCAAGGCTCTGAGTATTCCTACAAGCAAGACTTCAATTCAGGTAAGGGCAGTCACTTTTCTGCTCAAACGAACTACATCGTTCACGAAGCTCACACGTTTCTCATCTTAACTGACAAGCATTGGATGTAAGATGGTCAGTGCTTTGTATCAGTTTCAGAAGAAGATTTGGACTACATATAGTCAGTATGTGTAGGAAACACCCTTCTTTTGTTCTGGGCACACTCAGATTTCCTGCTGTATTAGAGACTCTAGAAAGCAAGAGCGTGCTTCTTGCTCTAAAGCAAAGTGTGATCCATTGATGAGAACTATGCTGTAGGTTTCCCTTCAGAAATGGAGTTAAATCCCAGACTCTGTGTCTTCCTACAGGCAAGACTTCGTTTCAGTTAAGGGCAGTCAGTTTTCAGCTCAAACGAACTACATTGTTCACGAAGCTCACACGTTTCTCATCTTAACACACAAGCATTGGATTTTAGAGGACCAGTGCTTTGTATCAGTTTCAGATGCAGAGTTGGACTATATAATGTCCGTAATTGTAGGAAACACCGTTCTTTTGTTCTCAGCACACTCAGGTTTCCTGATCTATTAGAGAATCTAGAAAGCAAGAGAGTGCTTCTCGCTCTAAAGCAGAGTGTGATCCATGGATGAGAACTATGCTGTGTGTTTCCCTTCAGAAATGGACTTAAATGCCATGTTCTGTGTCTTACTACAAGCAAGACTTCGTTTCAGGTAAGGGTAGTCACTTTTCAGTTCAAAGGAACTACATCATTCACTAAGCTCACACGTTTCTCATCTTAACTGACAAGCATTGCATGTTAGAGGACCAGTGCTTTGTATCACTTTCAGAAGCAGAGTTGGAATAGATATGGTCCGTATGTGTAGGAAACACCATACTTTTGTTCTCAGCACACTCACGTTTCCTGCTGTTTTAGAGAATTTAGTAGGCAAGAGCGTGCTTCTCGCTCTAAAGCAGAGTGTGATCCATGGATGAGAACTATGCTGTGTGTTTCCCTTCAGAAAAGGAGTTAAATCCCAGGCTCTGTGTCTTCCTACAAGCAAGACTTCGTTTCAGGTAAGGGCAGTCACTTTTCAGCTCAAACGAACTACATCGTTCACGGAGCTCAGACGTTTCTCATCTTAACAGACAAGCATTGGATGTTAGAGGACCAGTCCTTTGTATCAGTTTCAGAAGCAGAGTTGGACTAGATATGGTCCGTATGTGTAGGAAACACCGTTCTTTTCTTCTCAGCACACTCACGTTTCCTGCTATTTTAGAGACTCTAGAAAGCAACAGCGTGCTTCTTGTTCTAAAGCAGAGTGTGAACAATGAATGAGACAATGCTGTGTGTTTCACTTCAGAAATGGAGTTAAATCCCATGCTCTGAGTCTCCCTACAAGCAAGACTTCGTTTCAGGTAAGGGCAGTCACTTTTCTGCTCAAAGGAACTACATCCTTCACGAAGCTCACACGTTTCTCATCTTAACTGACAACCATTGGATGTTAGAGGACCAGTGCATTGTATCAGTTTCAGAAGAAGATTTGGACTACATATCGTCCGTATGTGTAGGAAACACCCTTCTTTTGTTCTGGGCACACTCAGATTTCCTGCTATATTAGAGAATCTAGAAAGCAATAGCGTGCTTCTTACTCTAAAGCAGAGTGTGATCCATGGATGAGAACTATGCTGTGTGTTTCCCTTCAGAAATGGAGTTAAATGCCATGCTCTGTGTCTTCCTACAGGCAAGACTTCGTTTCAGGTAAGGGCAGTCACTTTTCAGCTCAAACGAACTACATAGTTCACGGAGCACACACGTTTCTCCTATTAACACACAAGCATTGGATGTTAATGGACCAGTCCTTTGTATCAGTTTCAGAAGCAGAGTTGGACTAGATATGGTCCGTATGTGTAGGAAACACCGTTCTTTTCTTCTCAGCACACTCACGTTTCCTGCTATTTTAGAGACTCTAGAAAGCAAGAGCGTGCTTCTTGATCTAAAGCAAAGTGTGATCCATTGATGAGAACTATGCTGTATGTTTCCCTTCAGAAATGGAGTTAAATCCCAGACTCTGTGTCTTCCTACAGGCAAGACTTCGTTTCAGGTAAAGGCAGTCACTTTTCAGCTCAAACGAACTACATTGTTCATGAAGCTCACACGTTTCTCATCTTAACACACAAGCATTGGATTTTAGAGGACCAGTGCTTTGTATCAGTTTCAGATGCAGAGTTGGACTATATAATGTCCGTAATTGTAGGAAACACCGTTCTTTTGTTCTCAGCACACTCAGGTTTCCTGCTCTATTAGAGAATCTAGAAAGCAAGAAAGTGCTTCTCGCTCTAAAGCAGAGTGTGATCCATGGATGAGAACTATGCTGTGTGTTTCCCTTCAGAAATGGACTTAAATGCCAGGTTCTGTGTCTTACTACAAGCAAGACTTCGTTTCAGGTAAGGGTAGTCACTTTACAGTTCAAAGGAACTACATCATTCACTAAGCTCACACGTTTCTCATCTTAACTGACAAGCATTGCATGTTAGAGGACCAGTGCTTTGTATCACTTTCAGAAGCAGAGTTGGAATAGATATGGTCCGTATGTGTAGGAAACACCATACTTTTGTTCTCAGCACACTCAGGTTTCCTGCTCTATTAGAGAATCTAGAAAGCAAGAGAGTGCTTCTCGCTCTAAAGCAGAGTGTGATCCATGGATGAGAACTATGCTGTGTGTTTCCCTTCAGAAATGGACTTAAATCCCAGGTTCTGTGTCTTCTTACAGGCAAGACTTCGTTTCAGGTAAGGGCAGTCACTTTTCAGCTCAAACGAACTACATCATTCACGAAGCTCACACGTTTCTCATCTTAACAGACAAGCATTGGATTTTAGAGGACCAGTGCTTTGTATCAGTTTCAGATGCAGAGTTGGACTATATAATGTCCGTAATTGTAGGAAACACCGTTCTTTTGTTCTCAGCACACTCACGTTTCCTGCTGTATTAGAGACTCTAGAAAGCAAGAGAGTGCTTCTTGTACTAAAGCAGAGTGTGATCAATGGATGATTACACTGCTGTGTGTTTTACTTCAGAAATGGAGTTAAATCCAAGGCTCTGAGAATCCTACAAGCAAGACTTCAATTCAGGTAAGGACAGTCACTTTTCTGCTCAAACGAACTACATCGTTCACGAAGCTCACAAGGTTCTCATCTTAACTGACAAGCATTGGATGTTAGATGGTCAGTGCTTTGTATCAGTTTCAGAAGCTGATTTGGACTACATATGGTCCATATGTGTAGGAAACACCCTTCTTTTGTTCTGGGCACACTCAGATTTCCAGCTGCATTAGAGATTCTAGAAAGCAAGAGTGTGCTTCTCGCTCTAAAGCAGAGTGTGATCCATGGATGAGAACTATGCTGTGTGTTTCCCTTCAGAAATGGACTTAAATCCCATGCTCTGTGTCTCCCTACAAGCAAGACTTCGTTTCAGGTAAGGGCAGTCACTTTTCAGTTCAAAGGAACTACATCATTCACTAAGCTCACACGTTTCTCATCTTAACTGACAAGCATTGGATGTTAGAGGACCAGTGCTTTGTATCACTTTCAGAAGCAGCGTTGGACTAGATATGGTCCGTAGGTGTAGGAAACACCGTTCTTTTGTTCTTGGCACACTCAGATTTCCTGCTGTATTAGAGACTCTAGAAAGCAAGAGCGTGCTTCCTGCTCTAAAGCAGAGTGTGATCCATTGATGAGAACTATGCTGTATGTTTCCCTTCAGAAATGGAGTTAAATACCAGACTCTCTGTCTTCCTACAGGCAAGACATCGTTTCAAGTAAGGGCAGTCACTTTTCAGCTCAAACGAACTACATTGTTCACGAAGCTCACACGTTTCTCATCTTAACAGACAAGCATTGGATTTTAGAGGACCAGTGCTTTGTATCAGTTTCAGATGCAGAGTTGGACTATATAATGTCCGTAATTGTAGGAAACACCGTTCTTTTGTTCTCAGCACACTCACGTTTCCTGCTGTATTAGAGATACTAGAAAGCAAGAGAGTGCTTCTCGCTCTAAAGCAGAGTGTGATCCAAGGATGAGAACTATGCCGTGTGTTTCCCTTCAGAAATGTACTTAAATCCCAGGCTCTGTGTCTTACTACAAGCAAGCCTTCGTTTCAGGTAAGGGCAGTCACTTTGCAGTTCAAAGGAACTACATCATTCACTAAGCTCACACGTTTCTCATCTTAACTGACAAGCATTGGATGTTAGAGGACCAGTGCTTTGTATGACTTTCAGAAGCAGAGTTGGACTAGATATGGTCCGTATGTGTAGGAAACACCGTTCTTTTGATCTCAGCACACTCACGTTTCCTGCTGTATTAGAGACTCTAGAAAGCAAGAGCGTGCTTCTTGTACTAAAGCATAGTGTGATCAATGGATGATTACACTGTTGTGTGTTTTACTTCAGAAAGGGAGATAAATCCAAGGCTCTGAGTATTCCTACAAGCAAGACTTCAATTCAGGTAAGGGCAGTCACTTTTCTGCTCAAACGAACTACATCGTTCACGAAGCTCACACGTTTCTCATCTTAACTGACAAGCATTGGATGTAAGATGGTCAGTGCTTTGTATCAGTTTCAGAAGAAGATTTGGACTACATATAGTCAGTATGTGTAGGAAACACCCTTATTTTGTTCTGGGCACACTCAGATTTCCTGCTGTATTAGAGACTCTAGAAAGCAAGAGCGTGCTTCTTGCTCTAAAGCAAAATGTGATCCATTGATGAGAACTATGCTGTAGGTTTCCCTTCAGAAATGGAGTTAAATCCCAGGCTCTGTGTCTTCCTACAGGCAAGACTTCGTTTCAGGTAAGGGCAGTCAGTTTTCAGCTCAAACGAACTACATTGTTCACAAAGCTCACACGTTTCTCATCTTAACACACAAGCACTGGATTTTAGAGGACCAGTGCTTTGTATCAGTTTCAGATGCAGAGTTGGACTATATAATGTCCTTAATTGTAGGAAACACCGTTCTTTTGTTCTCAGCACACTCAGGTTTCCTGCTCTATTAGAGAATCTAGAAAGCAAGAGAGTGCTTCTCGCTCTAAAGCAGAGTGTGATCCATGGATGAGAACTATGCTGTGTGTTTCCCTTCAGAAATGGACTTAAATCCCAGGTTCTGTGTCTTCTTACAGGCAAGACTTCGTTTCAGGTAAGGGCAGTCACTTTTCAGCTCAAAGGAACTACATCATTCACGAAGCTCACACGTTTCTCATCTTAACAGACAAGCATTGGATTTTAGAGGACCAGTGCTTTGTATCAGTTTCAGATGCAGAGTTGGACTATATAATGTCCGTAAGTGTAGGAAACACCGTTCTTTTGTTCTCAGAACACTCACGTTTCCTGCTGTCTTAGAGAATCTAGAAAGCAAGAGCGTGCTTCTTGTACTAAAGCAGAGTGTGATCAATGGATGATTACACTGCTGTGTGTTTTACTTCAGAAATGGAGTTAAATCCAAGGCTCTGAGAATCCTACAAGCAAGACTTCAATTCAGGTAAGGACAGTCACTTTTCTGCTCAAACGAACTACATCGTTCACGAAGCTCACAAGGTTCTCATCTTAACTGACATGCATTGGATGTTAGATGGTCAGTGCTTTGTATCAGTTTCAGAAGCAGATTTGGACTACATATGGTCCATATGTGTAGGAAACACCCTTCTTTTGTTCTGGGCACACTCAGATTTCCTGCTGCATTAGAGATTCTAGAAAGCAAGAGTGTGCTTCTCGCTCTAAAGCAGAGTGTGATCCATGGATGAGAACTATGCTGTGTGTTTCCCTTCAGAAAAGGAGTTAAATCCCAGGCTCTGTGTCTTCCTACAAGCAAGACTTCGTTTCAGGTAAGGGCAGTCACTTTTCAGCTCAAACGAACTACATCGTTCACGGAGCTCACACGTTTGTCATCTTAACAGACAAGCATTGGATGTTAGAGGACCAGTCCTTTGTATCAGTTTCAGAAGCAGAGTTGGACTAGATATGGTCCGTATGTGTAGGAAACACCGTTCTTTTCTTCTCAGCACACTCACGTTTCCTGCTATTTTAGAGACTCTAGAAAGCAACAGCGTGCTTTTTGTTCTAAAGCAGAGTGTGATCAATGAATGAGACAATGCTGTGTGTTTCACTTCAGAAATGGAGTTAAATCCCATGCTCTGAGTCTCCCTACAAGCAAGACTTCGTTTCAGGTAAGGGCAGTCACTTTTCTGCTCAAAGGAACTACATCCTTCACGAAGCTCACACGTTTCTCATCTTAACTGACAACCATTGGATGTTAGAGGACCAGTGCATTGTATCAGTTTCAGAAGAAGATTTGGACTACATATCGTCCTTATGTGTAGGAAACACCCTTCTTTTGTTCTGGGCACACTCAGATTTCCTGCTATATTAGAGAATCTAGAAAGCAATAGCGTGCTTCTTACTCTAAAGCAGAGTGTGATCCATGGATGAGAACTATGCTGTGTGTTTCCCTTCAGAAATGGAGTTAAATGCCATGCTCTGTGTCTTCCTACAGGCAAGACTTCGTTTCAGGTAAGGGCAGTCACTTTTCAGCTCAAACGAACTACATAGTTCACGGAGCACACACGTTTCTCATATTAACACACAAGCATTGGATGTTAATGGACCAGTCCTTTGTATCAGTTTCAGAAGCAGAGTTGGACTAGATATGGTCCGTATGTGTAGGAAACACCGTTCTTTTCTTCTCAGCACACTCACGTTTCCTGCTATTTTAGAGACTCTAGAAAGCAAGAGCGTGCTTCTTGATCTAAAGCAAAGTGTGATCCATTGATGAGAACTATGCTGTATGTTTCCCTTCAGAAATGGAGTTAAATCCCAGACTCTGTGTCTTCCTACAGGCAAGACTTCGTTTCAGGTAAGGGCAGTCACTTTTCAGCTCAAACGAACTACATCATTCAGTAAGCTCACACGTTTCTCATCTTAACTGACAAGCATTGGATGTTAGAGGACCAGTGCTTTGTATGACTTTCAGAAGCAGAGTTGGACTAGATATGGTCCGTATGTGTAGGAAACACCGTTCTTTTGATGTCAGCACACTCACGTTTCCTGCTGTCTTAGAGACTTTAGAAAGCAAGAGCGTGCTTCTCGCTCTAAAGCAGAGTGTGATCCATGGATGAGAACTATGCTGTGTGTTTCCCTTCAGAAATGGAGTTAAATACCAGGCTCTGTGTCTTCCTACAAGCAAGAATTCGTTTCAGGTAAGGGCAGTCACTTTTCAGCTCAAACGAACTACATCCTTCACTGAGCTCACACGTTTCTCATCTTAACAGACAAGCATTGGATGTTAGAGGACCAGTGCATTGTATCAGTTTCAGAAGAAGTTTTGGACTACATATAGTCAGTATGTGTATGAAAAGCCGTTCTTTTGTTCTGGGCACACTCAGATTTCCTGCTGTATTAGAGACTCTAGAAAGCAAGAGCGTGCTTCTTGTACTAAAGCAGAGTGTGATCAATGGATGATTACACTGTTGTGTGTTTTACTTCAGAAAGGGAGTTAAATCCAAGGCTCTGAGTATTCCTACGAGCAAGACTTCAATTCAGGTAAGGGCAGTCACTTTTCTGCTCAAACGAACTACATCGTTCACGAAGCTCACTAGGTTCTCATCTTAACTGACAAGCATTGGATGTTAGATGGTCAGTGCTTTGTATCAGTTTCAGAAGCAGATTTGGACTACATATGGTCCATATGTGTAGGAAACACCCTTCTTTTGTTCTGGGCACACTCAGATTTCCTGCTGCATTAGAGATTCTAGAAAGCAAGAGTGTGCTTCTCGCTCTAAAGCAGAGTGTGATCCATGGATGAGAACTATGCTGTGTGTTTCCCTTCAGAAATGGACTTAAATCCCATGCTCTGTGTCTCCCTACAAGCAAGACTTCGTTTCAGGTAAGGGCAGTCACTTTTCAGTTCAAAGGAACTACATCATTCACTAAGCTCACACGTTTCTCATCTTAACTGACAAGCATTGGATGTTAGAGGACCAGTGCTTTGTATCACTTTCAGAAGCAGAGTTGGACTAGATATGGTCCGTAGGTGTAGGAAACACCGTTCTTTTGTTCTTGGCACACTCAGATTTCCTGCTGTATTAGAGACTCTAGAAAGCAAGAGCGTGCTTCCTGCTCTAAAGCAGAGTGTGATCCATTGATGAGAACTATGCTGTATGTTTCCCTTCAGAAATGGAGTTAAATACCAGACTCTCTGTCTTCCTACAGGCAAGACATCGTTTCAAGTAAGGGCAGTCACTTTTCAGCTCAAACGAACTACATTGTTCACGAAGCTCACACGTTTCTCATCTTAACAGACAAGCATTGGATTTTAGAGGACCAGTGCTTTGTATCAGTTTCAGATGCAGAGTTGGACTATATAATGTCCGTAATTGTAGGAAACACCGTTCTTTTGTTCTCAGCACACTCACGTTTCCTGCTGTATTAGAGATACTAGAAAGCAAGAGAGTGCTTCTCGCTCTAAAGCAGAGTGTGATCCATGGATGAGAACTATGCCGTGTGTTTCCCTTCAGAAATGTACTTAAATCCCAGCCTCTGTGTCTTACTACAAGCAAGCCTTCGTTTCAGGTAAGGGCAGTCACTTTGCAGTTCAAAGGAACTACATCATTCACTAAGCTCACACGTTTCTCATCTTAACTGACAAGCATTGGATGTTAGAGGACCAGTGCTTTGTATGACTTTCAGAAGCAGAGTTGGACTAGATATGGTCCGTATGTGTAGGAAACACCGTTCTTTTGATCTCAGCACACTTACGTTTCCTGCTGTCTTAGAGACTTTAGAAAGCAAGAGCGTGCTTCTCGCTCTAAAGCAGAGTGTGATCCATGGATGAGAACTATGCTGTGTGTTTCCCTTCAGAAATGGAGTTAAATCCCAGGCTCTGTGTCTTCCTACAAGCAAGACTTCGTTTCAGGTAAGGGCAGTCACTTTTCAGCTCAAACGAACTACATCCTTCACTGAGCTCACACGTTTCTCATCTTAACAGACAAGCATTGGATGTTAGAGGACCAGTGCATTGTATCAGTTTCAGAAGAAGATTTGGACTACATATAGTCAGTATGTGTATGAAAAGCCGTTCTTTTGTTCTGGGCACACTCAGATTTCCTGCTGTATTAGAGACTCTAGAAAGCAAGAGCGTGCTTCTTGTACTAAAGCAGAGTGTGATCAATGGATGATTACACTGTTGTGTGTTTTACTTCAGAAAGGGAGTTAAATCCAAGGCTCTGAGTATTCCTACGAGCAAGACTTCAATTCAGGTAAGGGCAGTCACTTTTCTGCTCAAACGAACTACATCGTTCACGAAGCTCACTAGGTTCTCATCTTAACTGACAAGCATTGGATGTTAGATGGTCAGTGCTTTGTATCAGTTTCAGAAGCAGATTTGGACTACATATGGTCCATATGTGTAGGAAACACCCTTCTTTTGTTCTGGGCACACTCAGATTTCCTGCTGCATTAGAGATTCTAGAAAGCAAGAGTGTGCTTCTCGCTCTAAAGCAGAGTGTGATCCATGGATGAGAACTATGCTGTGTGTTTCCCTTCAGAAATGGACTTAAATCCCATGCTCTGTGTCTCCCTACAAGCAAGACTTCGTTTCAGGTAAGGGCAGTCACTTTTCAGTTCAAAGGAACTACATCATTCACTAAGCTCACACGTTTCTCATCTTAACTGACAAGCATTGGATGTTAGAGGACCAGTGCTTTGTATCACTTTCAGAAGCAGAGTTGGACTAGATATGGTCCGTAGGTGTAGGAAACACCGTTCTTTTGTTCTTGGCACACTCAGATTTCCTGCTGTATTAGAGACTCTAGAAAGCAAGAGCGTGCTTCCTGCTCTAAAGCAGAGTGTGATCCATTGATGAGAACTATGCTGTATGTTTCCCTTCAGAAATGGAGTTAAATACCAGACTCTCTGTCTTCCTACAGGCAAGACATCGTTTCAAGTAAGGGCAGTCACTTTTCAGCTCAAACGAACTACATTGTTCACGAAGCTCACACGTTTCTCATCTTAACAGACAAGCATTGGATTTTAGAGGACCAGTGCTTTGTATCAGTTTCAGATGCAGAGTTGGACTATATAATGTCCGTAATTGTAGGAAACACCGTTCTTTTGTTCTCAGCACACTCACGTTTCCTGCTGTATTAGAGATACTAGAAAGCAAGAGAGTGCTTCTCGCTCTAAAGCAGAGTGTGATCCATGGATGAGAACTATGCCGTGTGTTTCCCTTCAGAAATGTACTTAAATCCCAGCCTCTGTGTCTTACTACAAGCAAGCCTTCGTTTCAGGTAAGGGCAGTCACTTTGCAGTTCAAAGGAACTACATCATTCACTAAGCTCACACGTTTCTCATCTTAACTGACAAGCATTGGATGTTAGAGGACCAGTGCTTTGTATGACTTTCAGAAGCAGAGTTGGACTAGATATGGTCCGTATGTGTAGGAAACACCGTTCTTTTGATCTCAGCACACTTACGTTTCCTGCTGTCTTAGAGACTTTAGAAAGCAAGAGCGTGCTTCTCGCTCTAAAGCAGAGTGTGATCCATGGATGAGAACTATGCTGTGTGTTTCCCTTCAGAAATGGAGTTAAATCCCAGGCTCTGTGTCTTCCTACAAGCAAGACTTCGTTTCAGGTAAGGGCAGTCACTTTTCAGCTCAAACGAACTACATCCTTCACTGAGCTCACACGTTTCTCATCTTAACAGACAAGCTTTGGATGTTAGAGGACCAGTGCATTGTATCAGGTTCAGAAGAAGATTTGGACTACATATAGTCAGTATGTGTATGAAAAGCCGTTCTTTTGTTCTGGGCACACTCAGATTTCCTGCTGTATTAGAGACTCTAGAAAGCAAGAGCGTGCTTCTTGTACTAAAGCAGAGTGTGATCAATGGATGATTACACTGCTGTGTGTTTTACTTCAGAAAGGGAGTTAAATCCAAGGCTCTGAGTATTCCTATAAGCAAGACTTCAATTCAGGTAAGGGCAGTCACTTTTCTGCTCAAACGAACTACATCGTTCACGAAGCTCACACGTTTCTCATCTTAACTGACAAGCATTGGATGTAAGATGGTCAGTGCTTTGTATCAGTTTCAGAAGCAGATTTGGACTACATATGGTCCATATGTGTAGGAAACACCCTTCTTTTGTTCTCGGCACACTCAGATTTCCTGCTGCATTAGATATTCTAGAAAGCAAGAGTGTGATTTTCGCTCTAAAGCAGAGTGTGATCCATGGATGAGAACTATGCTGTGTGTTTCCCTTCAGAAATGGACTTAAATCCCAGGCTCTGTGTCTTACTACAAGCAAGACTTTGTTTCAGGTAAGGGCAGTCACCTTTCAGTTCAAAGGAACTACATCATTCACTAAGCTCACACGTTTCTCATCTTAACTGACAAGCATTGGATGTTAGAGGACCAGTGCTTTGTATCAGTTTCAGAAGCAGAGTTGGACTAGATATGGTCCGTATGTGTAGGAAACACCGTTCTTTAGTTCTTAGCACACTCACGTTTCCTGCTGTCTTAGAGATTGTAGAAATCAAGAGCGTGCTTCTCGCTCTAAAGCAGAGTGTGATCCATGGATGAGAACTATGCTGTGTGTTTCCCTTCAGAAAAGGAGTTAAAACCCAGGCTCTGTGTCTTCCTCCAAGCGAGACTTCGTTTCAGGTTAGGGCAGTCACTTTTCAGCTCAAACGAACTACATCGTTCACGGAGCTCACACGTTTCTCATCTTAACAGACAAGCATTGGATGTTAGAGGACCAGTGCTTTGTATCAGTTTCAGAAGCAGAGTTGGACTAGATATGGTCTGTATTTTAGGAAACACCGTTCTTTTGATCTCAGCAAACTCACCTTTCCTGCTCTCTTAGAGAATCTAGAAAGCATGATTGTGGTTCTTGTTCTAAATCAGAGTGTGATCAATAGATGAGAACACTGCTGTGTGTTTCACTTCAGAAATGGAGTTAAATCCCAGGCTCTGAGTCTTCCTACAAGCAAGACTTCGTTTCATGTAAGGGCAGTCACTTTTCTGGTCAAAAGAACTACATCTTTCACAAAGCTCACACGATTCTCATCTTAACTGACAAGCATTGGATGTTAGAGGACCAGTGCTTTGTATCAGTTTCAGAATCAGATTTGTGCTAGATATGGTCTGTATTTGTAGGAAACACCGTTCTTTTGATCTCAGCAAACTCACGTTTCCTGCTGTCTTAGGGACTCTAGAAAGCATGATTGTGGTTCTTGTTCTAAAACAGAGTGTGATCAATGGATGAGAACACTGCTATGTGTTTCCCTTCAGAAATGGAGTTAAATCCCAGCCTCTGAGACTTCCTACAAGCAAGACTTCGTTTTAGGTAAGGGCAGTCACTTTTCTGCTCAAAAGAACTACATCTTTCACAAAGCTCAAACGTTTCTCATCTTAACTGACAAGCATTGGATGTTAGAGGACCAGTGGATTCTATCAGTTTCAGAAGAACATTTCGATTACATATAGTCCTTATGTGTAGGAAACACCGTTCTTTTGTTCTGGGCACACTAAGATTTCCTGCTGTATTAGAGACTCTAGAAAGCAAGAGCATGCTTCTCCCTCTAAAGCAGAGTGTGATCCATGGATGAGAACTATGCTGTGTGTTTCCCTTCAGAAATGGACTTAAATCCCAGGCTCGGTGTCTTACTACAAGCAAGACTTCGTTTCAGGTAAGGGCAGTCACTTTTCAGCTCAAACGAACTACATCGTTCACGAAGCTCACACGTTTCTCATCTTAACAGACAAGCATTGGATTTTAGAGGACCAGTGCTTTGTATCACTTTCAGAAGCAGAGTTGGACTAGATATGGTCCGTATGTGTAGGAAATACCGTTCTTTTGATCTCAGCAAACTCACGTTTCCTGCTGTATTAGAGACTCTGGAAAGCAAGAGTGTGCTTCTCGCTCTAAAGCAGAGTGTGATCCGTGGATGAGAACTATGCTGTGTGTTTCCCTTCAGAAATGGACTTAAATCCCAGGCTCTGTGTCTTACTACAAGCAAGACTTCATTTCAGGTAAGGGCAGTCACTTTTCAGCTCAAACGAACTACATCGTTCACGGAGCTCACACGTTTCTCATCGTAACAGACAAGCATTGGATATTAGAGGACCAGTGCTTTGTATCAGTTTCAGAAGCAGAGTTGGACTAGATAGGGTCTGTATTTGTAGGAAACACCGTTCTTTTGATCTCAGCAAACTCACATTTCCTGCTGTCTTAGAGACTCTAGAAAGCATGATTGTGGTTCTTGTTCTAAAGCAGAGTGTTATCAATGGAAGAGAACACTGCTGTGTGTTTCACTTCAGAAATGGAGTTAAATCCCAGGCTCTGAGTCTTCCTACAAGCAAGACTTCGTTTCAGGTAAGGGCAGTCACTTTTCTGCTCAAAAGAACTACATCTTTCACAAAGCTCAAACGTTTCTCATCTTAATTGACAAGCATTGGATGCTAGAGGACCAGTGCATTCTATCAATTTCAGAAGAAGATTTCGATTACATATAGTCCTTATGTGTAGAAAACACCGTTCTTTTGTTCTGGGAACACTAAGATTTCCTGCTGTATTAGAGACTCTAGAAAGCAAGAGCGTGCTTCTCGCTCTAAAGCAGAGTGTGATCCATGGATGAGAACTATGCTGTGTGTTTCCCTTCAGAAATGGACTTAAATCCCAGGCTCTGTGTCTTACTACAAGCAAGACTTCGTTTCAGGTAAGGGCAGTCACTTTTCAGTTCAAAGGAACTACATCATTCACTAAGCTCACACGTTTCTCATCTTAACTGACAAGCATTGGATGTAAGAGGACCAGTGCTTTCTATCAGTTTCAGAAGCAGAGTTGGACTAGATATGGTCCGTATGTGTAGGAAACACCGTTCTTTAGTTCTCAGCACACTCACGTTTCCTGCTGTCTTAGAGACTGTAGAAATCAAGAGCGTGCTTCTCGCTCTAAAGCAGAGTGTGATCAATGGATGAGAACTATGCTGTGTGTTTCCCTTCAGAAAAGGAGTTAAATCCCAGGCTCTGTGTCTTCCTACAAGCGAGATTTCGTTTCAAGTAAGGGCAGTCACTTTTCAGCTCAAACGAACTACATCGTTCACGGAGCTCACACGTTTCTCATCTTAACAGACAAGAATTGGATGTTAGAGGACCAGTCCTTTGTATCAGTTTCAGAAGCAGAGTTGGACTAGATGTGGTCTGTATTTGTAGGAAACACCGTTCTTTTGATCTCAGCAAACTCACCTTTCCTGCTGTCTTAGAGACTCTAGAAAGCATGATTGTGTTTCTTGTTCTAAATCAGAGTGTGATCAATGGATGAGAACACTGCTGTGTGTTTCACTTCAGAAATGGAGTTAAATCCCAGTCTCTGAGTCTTCCTACAAGCAAGACTTCGTTTCATGTAAGGGCAGTCACTTTTCTGCTCAAAAGAACTACATCTTTCACAAAGCTCACACGATTCTCATCTTAAATGACAAGCATTGGATGTTAGAGGACCAGTGCTTTGTATCACTTTCAGAAGCAGATTTGTGCTAGATATGGTCTGTATTTGTAGGAAACTCCGTTCTTTTGATCTCAGCAAACTCACGTTTCCTGCTGTCTTAGAGACTCTAGAAAGCATGATTGTGGTTCTTGTTGTAAAGCAGAGTGTGATCAATGGTTGAGAACACTGCTATGTGTTTCACTTCAGAAATGGAGTTAAATCCCAGGCTCTGAGACTTCCTACAAGCAAGACTTCGTTTCAGGTAAGGGCAGTCACTTTTCTGCTCAAAAGAACTACATCTTTCACAAAGCTCAAACGTTTCTCATCTTAACTGACAAGCATTGGATATTAGAGGACCAGTGCATTCTATCAGTTTCAGAAGAAGATTTCGATTACATATAGTCCTTATGTGTAGGAAACACCGTTCTTTTGTTCTGGGCACACTAAGATTTCCTGCTGTATTAGAGACTCTAGAAAGCAAGAGCATGCTTCTCCCTCTAAAGCAGAGTGTGATCCATGGATGAGAACTATGCTGTGTGTTTCCCTTCAGAAATGGACTTAAATCCCAGGCTCGGTGTCTTACTACAAGCAAGACTTCGTTTCAGGTAAGGGCAGTCACTTTTCAGTTCAAAGGAACTACATCATTCACTAAGCTCACACGTTTCTCATCTTAACTGACAAGCATTGGATGTTAGAGGACCAGTGCTTTGTATCACTTTCAGAAGCAGAGTTGGACTAGATATGGTCCGTAGGTGTAGGAAACACCGTTCTTTTGTTCTTGGCACACTCAGATTTCCTGCTGTATTAGAGACTCTAGAAAGCAAGAGCGTGCTTCCTGCTCTAAAGCAGAGTGTGATCCATTGATGAGAACTATGCTGTATGTTTCCCTTCAGAAATGGAGTTAAATACCAGACTCTCTGTCTTCCTACAGGCAAGACATCGTTTCAAGTAAGGGCAGTCACTTTTCAGCTCAAACGAACTACATTGTTCACGAAGCTCACACGTTTCTCATCTTAACAGACAAGCATTGGATTTTAGAGGACCAGTGCTTTGTATCAGTTTCAGATGCAGAGTTGGACTATATAATGTCCGTAATTGTAGGAAACACCGTTCTTTTGTTCTCAGCACACTCACGTTTCCTGCTGTATTAGAGATACTAGAAAGCAAGAGAGTGCTTCTCGCTCTAAAGCAGAGTGTGATCCATGGATGAGAACTATGCTGTGTGTTTCCCTTCAGAAATGTACTTAAATCCCAGCCTCTGTGTCTTACTACAAGCAAGCCTTCGTTTCAGGTAAGGGCAGTCACTTTGCAGTTCAAAGGAACTACATCATTCACTAAGCTCACACGTTTCTCATCTTAACTGACAAGCATTGGATGTTAGAGGACCAGTGCTTTGTATGACTTTCAGAAGCAGAGTTGGACTAGATATGGTCCGTATGTGTAGGAAACACCGTTCTTTTGATCTCAGCACACTCACGTTTCCTGCTGTCTTAGAGACTTTAGAAAGCAAGAGCGTGCTTCTCGCTCTAAAGCAGAGTGTGATCCATGGATGAGAACTATGCTGTGTGTTTCCCTTCAGAAATGGAGTTAAATCCCAGGCTCTGTGTCTTCCTACAAGCAAGACTTCGTTTCAGGTAAGGGCAGTCACTTTTCAGCTCAAACGAACTACATCCTTCACTGAGCTCACACGTTTCTCATCTTAACAGACAAGCATTGGATGTTAGAGGACCAGTGCATTGTATCAGGTTCAGAAGAAGATTTGGACTACATATAGTCAGTATGTGTATGAAAAGCCGTTCTTTTGTTCTGGGCACACTCAGATTTCCTGCTGTATTAGAGACTCTAGAAAGCATGATTGTGGTTCTTGTTCTAAAGCAGAGTGTTATCAATGGAAGAGAACACTGCTGTGTGTTTCACTTCAGAAATGGAGTTAAATCCCAGGCTCTGAGTCTTCCTACAAGCAAGACTTCGTTTCAGGTAAGGGCAGTCACTTTTCTGCTCAAAAGAACTACATCTTTCACAAAGCTCAAACGTTTCTCATCTTAACTGACAAGCATTGGATGCTAGAGGACCAGTGCATTCTATCAATTTCAGAAGAAGATTTCGATTACATATAGTCCTTATGTGTAGAAAACACCGTTCTTTTGTTCTGGGAACACTAAGATTTCCTGCTGTATTAGAGACTCTAGAAAGCAAGAGCGTGCTTCTCGCTCTAAAGCAGAGTGTGATCCATGGATGAGAACTATGCTGTGTGTTTCCCTTCAGAAATGGACTTAAATCCCAGGCTCTGTGTCTTACTACAAGCAAGACTTCGTTTCAGGTAAGGGCAGTCACTTTTCAGTTCAAAGGAACTACATCATTCACTAAGCTCACACGTTTCTCATCTTAACTGACAAGCATTGGATGTAAGAGGACCAGTGCTTTCTATCAGTTTCAGAAGCAGAGTTGGACTAGATATGGTCCGTATGTGTAGGAAACACCGTTCTTTAGTTCTCAGCACACTCACGTTTCCTGCTGTCTTAGAGACTGTAGAAATCAAGAGCGTGCTTCTCGCTCTAAAGCAGAGTGTGATCAATGGATGAGAACTATGCTGTGTGTTTCCCTTCAGAAAAGGAGTTAAATCCCAGGCTCTGTGTCTTCCTACAAGCGAGATTTCGTTTCAAGTAAGGGCAGTCACTTTTCAGCTCAAACGAACTACATCGTTCACGGAGCTCACACGTTTCTCATCTTAACAGACAAGAATTGGATGTTAGAGGTCCAGTCCTTTGTATCAGTTTCAGAAGCAGAGTTGGACTAGATGTGGTCTGTATTTGTAGGAAACACCGTTCTTTTGATCTCAGCAAACTCACCTTTCCTGCTGTCTTAGAGACTCTAGAAAGCATGATTGTGTTTCTTGTTCTAAATCAGAGTGTGATCAATGGATGAGAACACTGCTGTGTGTTTCACTTCAGAAATGGAGTTAAATCCCAGTCTCTGAGTCTTCCTACAAGCAAGACTTCGTTTCATGTAAGGGCAGTCACTTTTCTGCTCAAAAGAACTACATCTTTCACAAAGCTCACACGATTCTCATCTTAAATGACAAGCATTGGATGTTAGAGGACCAGTGCTTTGTATCACTTTCAGAAGCAGATTTGTGCTAGATATGGTCTGTATTTGTAGGAAACTCCGTTCTTTTGATCTCAGCAAACTCACGTTTCCTGCTGTCTTAGAGACTCTAGAAAGCATGATTGTGGTTCTTGTTGTAAAGCAGAGTGTGATCAATGGATGAGAACACTGCTATGTGTTTCACTTCAGAAATGGAGTTAAATCCCAGGCTCTGAGACTTCCTACAAGCAAGACTTCGTTTCAGGTAAGGGCAGTCACTTTTCTGCTCAAAAGAACTACATCTTTCACAAAGCTCAAACGTTTCTCATCTTAACTGACAAGCATTGGATATTAGAGGACCAGTGCATTCTATCAGTTTCAGAAGAAGATTTCGATTACATATAGTCCTTATGTGTAGGAAACACCGTTCTTTTGTTCTGGGCACACTAAGATTTCCTGCTGTATTAGAGACTCTAGAAAGCAAGAGCATGCTTCTCCCTCTAAAGCAGAGTGTGATCCATGGATGAGAACTATGCTGTGTGTTTCCCTTCAGAAATGGACTTAAATCCCAGGCTCGGTGTCTTACTACAAGCAAGACTTCGTTTCAGGTAAGGGCAGTCACTTTTCAGTTCAAAGGAACTACATCATTCACTAAGCTCACACGTTTCTCATCTTAACTGACAAGCATTGGATGTTAGAGGACCAGTGCTTTGTATCACTTTCAGAAGCAGAGTTGGATTAGATATGGTCCGTAGGTGTAGGAAACACCGTTCTTTTGTTCTTGGCACACTCAGATTTCCTGCTGTATTAGAGACTCTAGAAAGCAAGAGCGTGCTTCCTGCTCTAAAGCAGAGTGTGATCCATTGATGAGAACTATGCTGTATGTTTCCCTTCAGAAATGGAGTTAAATACCAGACTCTCTGTCTTCCTACAGGCAAGACATCGTTTCAAGTAAGGGCAGTCACTTTTCAGCTCAAACGAACTACATTGTTCACGAAGCTCACACGTTTCTCATCTTAACAGACAAGCATTGGATTTTAGAGGATCAGTGCTTTGTATCAGTTTCAGATGCAGAGTTGGACTATATAATGTCCGTAATTGTAGGAAACACCGTTCTTTTGTTCTCAGCACACTCACGTTTCCTGCTGTATTAGAGATACTAGAAAGCAAGAGAGTGCTTCTCGCTCTAAAGCAGAGTGTGATCCATGGATGAGAACTATGCTGTGTGTTTCCCTTCAGAAATGTACTTAAATCCCAGCCTCTGTGTCTTACTACAAGCAAGCCTTCGTTTCAGGTAAGGGCAGTCACTTTGCAGTTCAAAGGAACTACATCATTCACTAAGCTCACACGTTTCTCATCTTAACTGACAAGCATTGGATGTTAGAGGACCAGTGCTTTGTATGACTTTCAGAAGCAGAGTTGGACTAGATATGGTCCGTATGTGTAGGAAACACCGTTCTTTTGATCTCAGCACACTCACGTTTCCTGCTGTCTTAGAGACTTTAGAAAGCAAGAGCGTGCTTCTCGCTCTAAAGCAGAGTGTGATCCATGGATGAGAACTATGCTGTGTGTTTCCCTTCAGAAATGGAGTTAAATCCCAGGCTCTGTGTCTTCCTACAAGCAAGACTTCGTTTCAGGTAAGGGCAGTCACTTTTCAGCTCAAACGAACTACATCCTTCACTGAGCTCACACGTTTCTCATCTTAACAGACAAGCATTGGATGTTAGAGGACCAGTGCATTGTATCAGGTTCAGAAGAAGATTTGGACTACATATAGTCAGTATGTGTATGAAAAGCCGTTCTTTTGTTCTGGGCACACTAAGATTTCCTGCTGTATTAGAGACTCTAGAAAGCAAGAGCATGCTTCTCCCTCTAAAGCAGAGTGTGATCCATGGATGAGAACTATGCTGTGTGTTTCCCTTCAGAAATGGACTTAAATCCCAGGCTCGGTGTCTTACTACAAGCAAGACTTCGTTTCAGGTAAGGGCAGTCACTTTTCAGTTCAAAGGAACTACATCATTCACTAAGCTCACACGTTTCTCATCTTAACTGACAAGCATTGGATGTTAGAGGACCAGTGCTTTGTATCACTTTCAGAAGCAGAGTTGGACTAGATATGGTCCGTAGGTGTAGGAAACACCGTTCTTTTGTTCTTGGCACACTCAGATTTCCTGCTGTATTAGAGACTCTAGAAAGCAAGAGCGTGCTTCCTGCTCTAAAGCAGAGTGTGATCCATTGATGAGAACTATGCTGTATGTTTCCCTTCAGAAATGGAGTTAAATACCAGACTCTCTGTCTTCCTACAGGCAAGACATCGTTTCAAGTAAGGGCAGTCACTTTTCAGCTCAAACGAACTACATTGTTCACGAAGCTCACACGTTTCTCATCTTAACAGACAAGCATTGGATTTTAGAGGACCAGTGCTTTGTATCAGTTTCAGATGCAGAGTTGGACTATATAATGTCCGTAATTGTAGGAAACACCGTTCTTTTGTTCTCAGCACACTCACGTTTCCTGCTGTATTAGAGATACTAGAAAGCAAGAGAGTGCTTCTCGCTCTAAAGCAGAGTGTGATCCATGGATGAGAACTATGCTGTGTGTTTCCCTTCAGAAATGTACTTAAATCCCAGCCTCTGTGTCTTACTACAAGCAAGCCTTCGTTTCAGGTAAGGGCAGTCACTTTGCAGTTCAAAGGAACTACATCATTCACTAAGCTCACACGTTTCTCATCTTAACTGACAAGCATTGGATGTTAGAGGACCAGTGCTTTGTATGACTTTCAGAAGCAGAGTTGGACTAGATATGGTCCGTATGTGTAGGAAACACCGTTCTTTTGATCTCAGCACACTCACGTTTCCTGCTGTCTTAGAGACTTTAGAAAGCAAGAGCGTGCTTCTCGCTCTAAAGCAGAGTGTGATCCATGGATGAGAACTATGCTGTGTGTTTCCCTTCAGAAATGGAGTTAAATCCCAGGCTCTGTGTCTTCCTACAAGCAAGACTTCGTTTCAGGTAAGGGCAGTCACTTTTCAGCTCAAACGAACTACATCCTTCACTGAGCTCACACGTTTCTCATCTTAACAGACAAGCATTGGATGTTAGAGGACCAGTGCATTGTATCAGGTTCAGAAGAAGATTTGGACTACATATAGTCAGTATGTGTATGAAAAGCCGTTCTTTTGTTCTGGGCACACTCAGATTTCCTGCTGTATTAGAGACTCTAGAAAGCATGATTGTGGTTCTTGTTCTAAAGCAGAGTGTTATCAATGGAAGAGAACACTGCTGTGTGTTTCACTTCAGAAATGGAGTTAAATCCCAGGCTCTGAGTCTTCCTACAAGCAAGACTTCGTTTCAGGTAAGGGCAGTCACTTTTCTGCTCAAAAGAACTACATCTTTCACAAAGCTCAAACGTTTCTCATCTTAACTGACAAGCATTGGATGCTAGAGGACCAGTGCATTCTATCAATTTCAGAAGAAGATTTCGATTACATATAGTCCTTATGTGTAGAAAACACCGTTCTTTTGTTCTGGGAACACTAAGATTTCCTGCTGTATTAGAGACTCTAGAAAGCAAGAGCGTGCTTCTCGCTCTAAAGCAGAGTGTGATCCATGGATGAGAACTATGCTGTGTGTTTCCCTTCAGAAATGGACTTAAATCCCAGGCTCTGTGTCTTACTACAAGCAAGACTTCGTTTCAGGTAAGGGCAGTCACTTTTCAGTTCAAAGGAACTACATCATTCACTAAGCTCACACGTTTCTCATCTTAACTGACAAGCATTGGATGTAAGAGGACCAGTGCTTTCTATCAGTTTCAGAAGCAGAGTTGGACTAGATATGGTCCGTATGTGTAGGAAACACCGTTCTTTAGTTCTCAGCACACTCACGTTTCCTGCTGTCTTAGAGACTGTAGAAATCAAGAGCGTGCTTCTCGCTCTAAAGCAGAGTGTGATCAATGGATGAGAACTATGCTGTGTGTTTCCCTTCAGAAAAGGAGTTAAATCCCAGGCTCTGTGTCTTCCTACAAGCGAGATTTCGTTTCAAGTAAGGGCAGTCACTTTTCAGCTCAAACGAACTACATCGTTCACGGAGCTCACACGTTTCTCATCTTAACAGACAAGAATTGGATGTTAGAGGTCCAGTCCTTTGTATCAGTTTCAGAAGCAGAGTTGGACTAGATGTGGTCTGTATTTGTAGGAAACACCGTTCTTTTGATCTCAGCAAACTCACCTTTCCTGCTGTCTTAGAGACTCTAGAAAGCATGATTGTGTTTCTTGTTCTAAATCAGAGTGTGATCAATGGATGAGAACACTGCTGTGTGTTTCACTTCAGAAATGGAGTTAAATCCCAGTCTCTGAGTCTTCCTACAAGCAAGACTTCGTTTCATGTAAGGGCAGTCACTTTTCTGCTCAAAAGAACTACATCTTTCACAAAGCTCACACGATTCTCATCTTAAATGACAAGCATTGGATGTTAGAGGACCAGTGCTTTGTATCACTTTCAGAAGCAGATTTGTGCTAGATATGGTCTGTATTTGTAGGAAACTCCGTTCTTTTGATCTCAGCAAACTCACGTTTCCTGCTGTCTTAGAGACTCTAGAAAGCATGATTGTGGTTCTTGTTGTAAAGCAGAGTGTGATCAATGGATGAGAACACTGCTATGTGTTTCACTTCAGAAATGGAGTTAAATCCCAGGCTCTGAGACTTCCTACAAGCAAGACTTCGTTTCAGGTAAGGGCAGTCACTTTTCTGCTCAAAAGAACTACATCTTTCACAAAGCTCAAACGTTTCTCATCTTAACTGACAAGCATTGGATATTAGAGGACCAGTGCATTCTATCAGTTTCAGAAGAAGATTTCGATTACATATAGTCCTTATGTGTAGGAAACACCGTTCTTTTGTTCTGGGCACACTAAGATTTCCTGCTGTATTAGAGACTCTAGAAAGCAAGAGCATGCTTCTCCCTCTAAAGCAGAGTGTGATCCATGGATGAGAACTATGCTGTGTGTTTCCCTTCAGAAATGGACTTAAATCCCAGGCTCGGTGTCTTACTACAAGCAAGACTTCGTTTCAGGTAAGGGCAGTCACTTTTCAGTTCAAAGGAACTACATCATTCACTAAGCTCACACGTTTCTCATCTTAACTGACAAGCATTGGATGTTAGAGGACCAGTGCTTTGTATCACTTTCAGAAGCAGAGTTGGATTAGATATGGTCCGTAGGTGTAGGAAACACCGTTCTTTTGTTCTTGGCACACTCAGATTTCCTGCTGTATTAGAGACTCTAGAAAGCAAGAGCGTGCTTCCTGCTCTAAAGCAGAGTGTGATCCATTGATGAGAACTATGCTGTATGTTTCCCTTCAGAAATGGAGTTAAATACCAGACTCTCTGTCTTCCTACAGGCAAGACATCGTTTCAAGTAAGGGCAGTCACTTTTCAGCTCAAACGAACTACATTGTTCACGAAGCTCACACGTTTCTCATCTTAACAGACAAGCATTGGATTTTAGAGGATCAGTGCTTTGTATCAGTTTCAGATGCAGAGTTGGACTATATAATGTCCGTAATTGTAGGAAACACCGTTCTTTTGTTCTCAGCACACTCACGTTTCCTGCTGTATTAGAGATACTAGAAAGCAAGAGAGTGCTTCTCGCTCTAAAGCAGAGTGTGATCCATGGATGAGAACTATGCTGTGTGTTTCCCTTCAGAAATGTACTTAAATCCCAGCCTCTGTGTCTTACTACAAGCAAGCCTTCGTTTCAGGTAAGGGCAGTCACTTTGCAGTTCAAAGGAACTACATCATTCACTAAGCTCACACGTTTCTCATCTTAACTGACAAGCATTGGATGTTAGAGGACCAGTGCTTTGTATGACTTTCAGAAGCAGAGTTGGACTAGATATGGTCCGTATGTGTAGGAAACACCGTTCTTTTGATCTCAGCACACTCACGTTTCCTGCTGTCTTAGAGACTTTAGAAAGCAAGAGCGTGCTTCTCGCTCTAAAGCAGAGTGTGATCCATGGATGAGAACTATGCTGTGTGTTTCCCTTCAGAAATGGAGTTAAATCCCAGGCTCTGTGTCTTCCTACAAGCAAGACTTCGTTTCAGGTAAGGGCAGTCACTTTTCAGCTCAAACGAACTACATCCTTCACTGAGCTCACACGTTTCTCATCTTAACAGACAAGCATTGGATGTTAGAGGACCAGTGCATTGTATCAGGTTCAGAAGAAGATTTGGACTACATATAGTCAGTATGTGTATGAAAAGCCGTTCTTTTGTTCTGGGCACACTCAGATTTCCTGCTGTATTAGAGACTCTAGAAAGCAAGAGCGTGCTTCTTGTACTAAAGCAGAGTGTGATCAATGGATGATTACACTGCTGTGTGTTTTACTTCAGAAAGGGAGTTAAATCCAAGGCTCTGAGTATTCCTATAAGCAAGACTTCAATTCAGGTAAGGGCAGTCACTTTTCTGCTCAAACGAACTACATCGTTCACGAAGCTCACACGTTTCTCATCTTAACTGACAAGCATTGGATGTTAGAGGACCAGTGCTTTGTATCAGTTTCAGAAGCAGAGTTGGACTAGATATGGTCCGTATGTGTAGGAAACACCGTTCTTTAGTTCTTAGCACACTCACGTTTCCTGCTGTCTTAGAGACTGTAGAAATCAAGAGCGTGCTTCTCGCTCTAAAGCAGAGTGTGATCCATGGATGAGAACTATGCTGTGTGTTTCCCTTCAGAAAAGGAGTTAAAACCCAGGCTCTGTGTCTTCCTACAAGCGAGACTTCGTTTCAGGTAAGGGCAGTCACTTTTCAGCTCAAACGAACTACATCGTTCACGGAGCTCACACGTTTCTCATCTTAACAGACAAGCATTGGATGTTAGAGGACCAGTGCTTTGTATCAGTTTCAGAATCAGATTTGTGCTAGATATGGTCTGTATTTTAGGAAACACCGTTCTTTTGATCTCAGCAAACTCACCTTTCCTGCTCTCTTAGAGAATCTAGAAAGCATGATTGTGGTTCTTGTTCTAAATCAGAGTGTGATCAATAGATGAGAACACTGCTGTGTGTTTCACTTCAGAAATGGAGTTAAATCCCAGGCTCTGAGTCTTCCTACAAGCAAGACTTCGTTTCATGTAAGGGCAGTCACTTTTCTGGTCAAAAGAACTACATCTTTCACAAAGCTCACACGATTCTCATCTTAACTGACAAGCATTGGATGTTAGAGGACCAGTGCTTTGTATCAGTTTCAGAATCAGATTTGTGCTAGATATGGTCTGTATTTGTAGGAAACACCGTTCTTTTGATCTCAGCAAACTGACGTTTCCTGCTGTCTTAGGGACTCTAGAAAGCATGATTGTGGTTCTTGTTCTAAAACAGAGTGTGATCAATGGATGAGAACACTGCTATGTGTTTCCCTTCAGAAATGGAGTTAAATCCCAGCCTCTGAGACTTCCTACAAGCAAGACTTCGTTTCAGGTAAGGGCAGTCACTTTTCTGCTCAAAAGAACTACATCTTTCACAAAGCTCAAACGTTTCTCATCTTAACTGACAAGCATTGGATGTTAGAGGACCAGTGCATTCTATCAGTTTCAGAAGAAGATTTCGATTACATATAGTCCTTATGTGTAGGAAACACCGTTCTTTTGTTCTGGGCACACTAAGATTTCCTGCTGTATTAGAGACTCTAGAAAGCAAGAGCATGCTTCTCCCTCTAAAGCAGAGTGTGATCCATGGATGAGAACTATGCTGTGTGTTTCCCTTCAGAAATGGACTTAAATCCCAGGCTCGGTGTCTTACTACAAGCAAGACTTCGTTTCAGGTAAGGGCAGTCACTTTTCAGCTCAAACGAACTACATCGTTCACGAAGCTCACACGTTTCTCTTCTTAACAGACAAGCATTGGATTTTAGAGGACCAGTGCTTTGTATCACTTTCAGAAGCAGAGTTGGACTAGATATGGTCCGTATGTGTAGGAAATACCGTTCTTTTGATCTCAGCAAACTCACGTTTCCTGCTGTATTAGAGACTCTGGAAAGCAAGAGTGTGCTTCTCGCTCTAAAGCAGAGTGTGATCCGTGGATGAGAACTATGCTGTGTGTTTCCCTTCAGAAATGGACTTAAATCCCAGGCTCTGTGTCTTACTACAAGCAAGACTTCATTTCAGGTAAGGGCAGTCACTTTTCAGCTCAAACGAACTACATCGTTCACGGAGCTCACAAGTTTCTCATCGTAACAGACAAGCATTGGATATTAGAGGACCAGTGCTTTGTATCAGTTTCAGAAGCAGAGTTGGACTAGATAGGGTCTGTATTTGTAGGAAACACCGTTCTTTTGATCTCAGCAAACTCACATTTCCTGCTGTCTTAGAGACTCTAGAAAGCATGATTGTGGTTCTTGTTCTAAAGCAGAGTGTTATCAATGGAAGAGAACACTGCTGTGTGTTTCACTTCAGAAATGGAGTTAAATCCCAGGCTCTGAGTCTTCCTACAAGCAAGACTTCGTTTCAGGTAAGGGCAGTCACTTTTCTGCTCAAAAGAACTACATCTTTCACAAAGCTCAAACGTTTCTCATCTTAACTGACAAGCATTGGATGCTAGAGGACCAGTGCATTCTATCAATTTCAGAAGAAGATTTCGATTACATATAGTCCTTATGTGTAGAAAACACCGTTCTTTTGTTCTGGGCACACTAAGATTTCCTGCTGTATTAGAGACTCTAGAAAGCAAGAGCGTGCTTCTCGCTCTAAAGCAGAGTGTGATCCATGGATGAGAACTATGCTGTGTGTTTCCCTTCAGAAATGGACTTAAATCCCAGGCTCTGTGTCTTACTACAAGCAAGACTTCGTTTCAGGTAAGGGCAGTCACTTTTCAGTTCAAAGGAACTACATCATTCACTAAGCTCACACGTTTCTCATCTTAACTGACAAGCATTGGATGTAAGAGGACCAGTGCTTTCTATCAGTTTCAGAAGCAGAGTTGGACTAGATATGGTCCGTATGTGTAGGAAACACCGTTCTTTAGTTCTCAGCACACTCACGTTTCCTGCTGTCTTAGAGACTGTAGAAATCAAGAGCGTGCTTCTCGCTCTAAAGCAGAGTGTGATCAATGGATGAGAACTATGCTGTGTGTTTCCCTTCAGAAAAGGAGTTAAATCCCAGGCTCTGTGTCTTCCTACAAGCGAGATTTCGTTTCAGGTAAGGGCAGTCACTTTTCAGCTCAAACGAACTACATCGTTCACGGAGCTCACACGTTTCTCATCTTAACAGACAAGAATTGGATGTTAGAGGACCAGTCCTTTGTATCAGTTTCAGAAGCAGAGTTGGACTAGATGTGGTCTGTATTTGTAGGAAACACCGTTCTTTTGATCTCAGCAAACTCACCTTTCCTGCTGTCTTAGAAACTCTAGAAAGCATGATTGTGTTTCTTGTTCTAAATCAGAGTGTGATCAATGGATGAGAACACTGCTGTGTGTTTCACTTCAGAAATGGAGTTAAATCCCAGTCTCTGAGTCTTCCTACAAGCAAGACTTCGTTTCATGTAAGGGCAGTCACTTTTCTGCTCAAAAGAACTACATCTTTCACAAAGCTCACACGATTCTCATCTTAAATGACAAGCATTGGATGTTAGAGGACCAGTGCTTTGTATCACTTTCAGAAGCAGATTTGTGCTAGATATGGTCTGTATTTGTAGGAAACTCCGTTCTTTTGATCTCAGCAAACTCACGTTTCCTGCTGTCTTAGAGACTCTAGAAAGCATGATTGTGGTTCTTGTTGTAAAGCAGAGTGTGATCAATGGATGAGAACACTGCTATGTGTTTCACTTCAGAAATGGAGTTAAATCCCAGGCTCTGAGACTTCCTACAAGCAAGACTTCGTTTCAGGTAAGGGCAGTCACTTTTCTGCTCAAAAGAACTACATCTTTCACAAAGCTCAAACGTTTCTCATCTTAACTGACAAGCATTGGATATTAGAGGACCAGTGCATTCTATCAGTTTCAGAAGAAGATTTCGATTACATATAGTCCTTATGTGTAGGAAACACCGTTCTTTTGTTCTGGGCACACTAAGATTTCCTGCTGTATTAGAGACTCTAGAAAGCAAGAGCATGCTTCTCCCTCTAAAGCAGAGTGTGATCCATGGATGAGAACTATGCTGTGTGTTTCCCTTCAGAAATGGACTTAAATCCCAGGCTCGGTGTCTTACTACAAGCAAGACTTCGTTTCAGGTAAGGGCAGTCACTTTTCAGCTCAAACGAACTACATCGTTCACGAAGCTCACACGTTTCTCATCTTAACAGACAAGCATTGGATTTTAGAGGACCAGTGCTTTGTATCAGTTTCAGATGCAGAGTTCGACTAGATATGGTCCGTATGTGTAGGAAACACCGTTCTTTTGTTCTCAGCACAGGCACGTTTCCTGCTGTCTTAGAGACTGTAGAAAGCAAGAGCGTGCTTCTCGCTCTAAAGCAGAGTGTGATCCATTGATGAGAACTAAGCTGTGTGTTTCCCTTCAGAAAAGGAGTTAAATCCCAGGCTCTGTGTCTTCCTACAAGCGAGACTTCGTTTCAGGTAAGGGCAGTCACTTTTCAGCTCAAACGAACTACATCGTTCACGGAGCTCACACGTTTCTCATCTTAACAGACAAGCATTGGATGTTAGAGGACCAGTGCTTTGTATCAGTTTCAGAATCAGATTTGTGCTAGATATGGTCTGTATTTTAGGAAACACCGTTCTTTTGATCTCAGCAAACTCACCTTTCCTGCTCTCTTAGAGAATCTAGAAAGCATGATTGTGGTTCTTGTTCTAAATCAGAGTGTGATCAATAGATGAGAACACTGCTGTGTGTTTCACTTCAGAAATGGAGTTAAATCCCAGGCTCTGAGTCTTCCTACAAGCAAGACTTCGTTTCATGTAAGGGCAGTCACTTTTCTGGTCAAAAGAACTACATCTTTCACAAAGCTCACACGATTCTCATCTTAACTGACAAGCATTGGATGTTAGAGGACCAGTGCTTTGTATCAGTTTCAGAATCAGATTTGTGCTAGATATGGTCTGTATTTGTAGGAAACACCGTTCTTTTGATCTCAGCAAACTGACGTTTCCTGCTGTCTTAGGGACTCTAGAAAGCATGATTGTGGTTCTTGTTCTAAAACAGAGTGTGATCAATGGATGAGAACACTGCTATGTGTTTCCCTTCAGAAATGGAGTTAAATCCCAGCCTCTGAGACTTCCTACAAGCAAGACTTCGTTTCAGGTAAGGGCAGTCACTTTTCTGCTCAAAAGAACTACATCTTTCACAAAGCTCAAACGTTTCTCATCTTAACTGACAAGCATTGGATGTTAGAGGACCAGTGCATTCTATCAGTTTCAGAAGAAGATTTCGATTACATATAGTCCTTATGTGTAGGAAACACCGTTCTTTTGTTCTGGGCACACTAAGATTTCCTGCTGTATTAGAGACTCTAGAAAGCAAGAGCATGCTTCTCCCTCTAAAGCAGAGTGTGATCCATGGATGAGAACTATGCTGTGTGTTTCCCTTCAGAAATGGACTTAAATCCCAGGCTCGGTGTCTTACTACAAGCAAGACTTCGTTTCAGGTAAGGGCAGTCACTTTTCAGCTCAAACGAACTACATCGTTCACGAAGCTCACACGTTTCTCTTCTTAACAGACAAGCATTGGATTTTAGAGGACCAGTGCTTTGTATCACTTTCAGAAGCAGAGTTGGACTAGATATGGTCCGTATGTGTAGGAAATACCGTTCTTTTGATCTCAGCAAACTCACGTTTCCTGCTGTATTAGAGACTCTGGAAAGCAAGAGTGTGCTTCTCGCTCTAAAGCAGAGTGTGATCCGTGGATGAGAACTATGCTGTGTGTTTCCCTTCAGAAATGGACTTAAATCCCAGGCTCTGTGTCTTACTACAAGCAAGACTTCATTTCAGGTAAGGGCAGTCACTTTTCAGCTCAAACGAACTACATCGTTCACGGAGCTCACAAGTTTCTCATCGTAACAGACAAGCATTGGATATTAGAGGACCAGTGCTTTGTATCAGTTTCAGAAGCAGAGTTGGACTAGATAGGGTCTGTATTTGTAGGAAACACCGTTCTTTTGATCTCAGCAAACTCACATTTCCTGCTGTCTTAGAGACTCTAGAAAGCATGATTGTGGTTCTTGTTCTAAAGCAGAGTGTTATCAATGGAAGAGAACACTGCTGTGTGTTTCACTTCAGAAATGGAGTTAAATCCCAGTCTCTGAGTCTTCCTACAAGCAAGACTTTGTTTCATGTAAGGGCAGTCACTTTTCTGCTCAAAAGAACTACATCTTTCACAAAGCTCAAACGTTTCTCATCTTAACTGACAAGCATTGGATGCTAGAGGACCAGTGCATTCTATCAATTTCAGAAGAAGATTTCGATTACATATAGTCCTTATGTGTAGAAAACACCGTTCTTTTGTTCTGGGCACACTAAGATTTCCTGCTGTATTAGAGACTCTAGAAAGCAAGAGCGTGCTTCTCGCTCTAAAGCAGAGTGTGATCCATGGATGAGAACTATGCTGTGTGTTTCCCTTCAGAAATGGACTTAAATCCCAGGCTCTGTGTCTTACTACAAGCAAGACTTCGTTTCAGGTAAGGGCAGTCACTTTTCAGTTCAAAGGAACTACATCATTCACTAAGCTCACACGTTTCTCATCTTAACTGACAAGCATTGGATGTAAGAGGACCAGTGCTTTCTATCAGTTTCAGAAGCAGAGTTGGACTAGATATGGTCCGTATGTGTAGGAAACACCGTTCTTTAGTTCTCAGCACACTCACGTTTCCTGCTGTCTTAGAGACTGTAGAAATCAAGAGCGTGCTTCTCGCTCTAAAGCAGAGTGTGATCAATGGATGAGAACTATGCTGTGTGTTTCCCTTCAGAAAAGGAGTTAAATCCCAGGCTCTGTGTCTTCCTACAAGCGAGATTTCGTTTCAGGTAAGGGCAGTCACTTTTCAGCTCAAACGAACTACATCGTTCACGGAGCTCACACGTTTCTCATCTTAACAGACAAGAATTGGATGTTAGAGGACCAGTCCTTTGTATCAGTTTCAGAAGCAGAGTTGGACTAGATGTGGTCTGTATTTGTAGGAAACACCGTTCTTTTGATCTCAGCAAACTCACCTTTCCTGCTGTCTTAGAAACTCTAGAAAGCATGATTGTGTTTCTTGTTCTAAATCAGAGTGTGATCAATGGATGAGAACACTGCTGTGTGTTTCACTTCAGAAATGGAGTTAAATCCCAGTCTCTGAGTCTTCCTACAAGCAAGACTTCGTTTCATGTAAGGGCAGTCACTTTTCTGCTCAAAAGAACTACATCTTTCACAAAGCTCACACGATTCTCATCTTAAATGACAAGCATTGGATGTTAGAGGACCAGTGCTTTGTATCACTTTCAGAAGCAGATTTGTGCTAGATATGGTCTGTATTTGTAGGAAACTCCGTTCTTTTGATCTCAGCAAACTCACGTTTCCTGCTGTCTTAGAGACTCTAGAAAGCATGATTGTGGTTCTTGTTGTAAAGCAGAGTGTGATCAATGGATGAGAACACTGCTATGTGTTTCACTTCAGAAATGGAGTTAAATCCCAGGCTCTGAGACTTCCTACAAGCAAGACTTCGTTTCAGGTAAGGGCAGTCACTTTTCTGCTCAAAAGAACTACATCTTTCACAAAGCTCAAACGTTTCTCATCTTAACTGACAAGCATTGGATATTAGAGGACCAGTGCATTCTATCAGTTTCAGAAGAAGATTTCGATTACATATAGTCCTTATGTGTAGGAAACACCGTTCTTTTGTTCTGGGCACACTAAGATTTCCTGCTGTATTAGAGACTCTAGAAAGCAAGAGCATGCTTCTCCCTCTAAAGCAGAGTGTGATCCATGGATGAGAACTATGCTGTGTGTTTCCCTTCAGAAATGGACTTAAATCCCAGGCTCGGTGTCTTACTACAAGCAAGACTTCGTTTCAGGTAAGGGCAGTCACTTTTCAGCTCAAACGAACTACATCGTTCACGAAGCTCACACGTTTCTCATCTTAACAGACAAGCATTGGATTTTAGAGGACCAGTGCTTTGTATCAGTTTCAGATGCAGAGTTCGACTAGATATGGTCCGTATGTGTAGGAAACACCGTTCTTTTGTTCTCAGCACAGGCACGTTTCCTGCTGTCTTAGAGACTGTAGAAAGCAAGAGCGTGCTTCTCGCTCTAAAGCAGAGTGTGATCCATTGATGAGAACTAAGCTGTGTGTTTCCCTTCAGAAAAGGAGTTAAATCCCAGGCTCTGTGTCTTCCTACAAGCAAGACTTCGTTTCAGGTAAGGGCAGTCATTTTTCTGCTCAAACGAACTACATCGTTCACAAAGCTCACACGTTTCTCATCTTAACTGACAAGCATTGGATGTAAGATGGTCAGTGCTTTGTATCAGTTTCAGAAGCAGATTTGGACTACATATGGTCCATATGTGTAGGAAACACCCTTCTTTTGTTCTGGGCACACTCAGATTTCCTGCTGCATTAGATATTTTAGAAAGCAAGAGTGTGCTTTTCGCTCTAAAGCAGAGTGTGATCCATGGATGAGAACTATGCTGTGTGTTTCCCTTCAGAAATGGAGTTAAATCCCAGGCTCTGTGTCTTACTACAAGCAAGACTTCGTTTCAGGTAAGGGCAGTCACTTTTCAGTTCAAAGGAACTACATCATTCACTAAGCTCACACGTTTCTCATCTTAACTGACAAGCATTCGATTTTAGAGGACCAGTGCTTTGTATCACTTTCAGAAGCAGAGTTGGACTAGATATGGTCCGTATGTGTAGGAAACACAGTTCTTTTGTTCTGGGCACACTCAGATTTCCTGCTGTATTAGAGACTCTAGAAAGCAAGAGCGTGCTTCCTGCTCTAAAGCAGAGTGTGATCCATTGATGAGAACTATGCTGTATGTTTCCCTCCAGAAGTGGAGTTAAATACCTGACTCTCTGTCTTCCTACAGGCAAGACTTCGTTTCAGGTAAGGGCAGTCACTTTTCAGCTCAAACGAACTACATGGTTTACGAAGCTCACACGTTTCTCATCTTAATAGACAAGCATTGGATGTTAGAGGACCAGTGCTTTGTATCACTTTCAGAAGCAGAGTTGGACTAGATATGGTCCATATGTGTAGGAAACACCGTTCTTTTGATCTTAGCAAACTCACGTTTCCTGCTGTCTTAGAGACTCTAGAAAGCATGATTGTGGTTCTTGTTCTAAAGCAGAGTGTGATCAATGGATGAGAACACTGCTGTGTGTTTCACTTCAGAAATGGAGTTAAATCCCAGGCTCTGAGTATTCCTACAAGCAAGAGATCGTTTCAGGTAAGGGCAGTTACTTTTCTGCTCGAACGAACTACATCGTTCACGAAGCTCACACGTTTCTCATCTTTATTGAGAAGCATTGGATATTAGAGGACCAGTGCTTTGTATCAGTTTCAGAAGAAGAGTTGGACAAGATATGGTCCGTATGTGTAGGAAACACTGTCTTTTGTTCACAGCACACTCACGTTTCCTGCTGTCTTAGAGACTTTAGAAAGCAAGAGCGTGCTTCTTGCTCTAGGGCAGAGTGTGATCCATTGAGGAGAACTATGCTGTATGTTTCCCTTCAGAAATGGAGTTAAATCCTAGACTCTGTGTCTTCTTACAGGCAAGACTTCGTTTCAGGTAAGGGCAGTCACTTTTCAGCTCAAACGAACTACATCATTCACGAAGCTCACACGTTTCTCATCTTAACAGACAAGCATTGGATTTTAGAGGACCAGTGCTTTGTATCAGTTTCAGATGCAGAGTTGGACTATATAATGTCCGTAAGTGTAGGAAACACCGTTCTTTTGTTCTCAGCACACTCACCTTTCCTGCTGTCTTAGAGAATCTAGAAAGCAAGAGCGTGCTTCTTGTACTAAAGCAGAGTGTGATCAATGGATGATTACACTGCTGTGTGTTTTACTTCAGAAATGGAGTTAAATCCAAGGCACTGAGTATTCCTACAAGCAAGACTTCAATTCAGGTAAGGACAGTCACTTTTCTGCTCAAACGAACTACATCATTCACGAAGCTCACACGTTTCTCATCTTAACAGACAAGCATTGGATGTTAGAGGACCAGTGCTTTGTATCACTTTCAGAAGCAGAGTTGGACTAGATATGGTCCGTATGTGTAGGAAACACTGTTCTTTTGTTCTGGGCACACTCAGATTTCCTGCTGTATTAGAGACTCTAGAAAGCAAGAGCGTGCTTCCTGCTCTAAAGCAGAGTGTGATCCATTGATGAGAACTATGCTGTATGTTTCCCTTCAGAAATGGAGTTAAATACCAGACTCTCTGTCTTCCTACAGGCAAGACATCGTTTCAAGTAAGGGCAGTCACTTTTCAGCTCAAACGAACTACATTGTTCACGAAGCTCACACGTTTCTCATCTTAACAGACAAGCATTGGATTTTAGAGGACCAGTGCTTTGTATCAGTTTCAGATGCAGAGTTGGACTATATAATGTCCGTAATTGTAGGAAACACCGTTCTTTTGTTCTCAGCACACTCACGTTTCCTGCTGTATTAGAGACTCTAGAAAGCAAGAGAGTGCTTCTCGCTCTAAAGCAGAGTGTGATCCATGGATGAGAACTATGCTGTGTGTTTCCCTTCAGAAATGGACTTAAATCCCAGGCTCTGTGTCTTCCTACAAGCAAGACTTCGTTTCAGGTAAGGGCAGTCACTTTTCAGTTCAAAGGAACTACATCATTCACTGAGCTCACACGTTTCTCATCTTAACAGACAAGCATTGGATGTTAGAGGACCAGTGCATTGTATCAGTTTCAGAAGAAGATTTGGACTACATAGAGTCAGTATGTGTATGAAAAGCCGTTCTTTTGTTCTGGGCACACTCAGATTTCCTGCTGTATTAGAGACTCTAGAAAGCAAGAGCGTGCTTCTTGTACTAAAGCAGAGTGTGATCAATGGATGATTACACTGCTGTGTGTTTTACTTCAGAAAGGGAGTTAAATCCAAGGCTCTGAGTATTCCTATAAGCAAGACTTCAATTCAGGTAAGGGCAGTCACTTTTCTTCTCAAACGAACTACATCGTTCACGAAGCTCACACGTTTCTCATCTTAACTGACAAGCATTGGATGTAAGATGGTCAGAGCTTTGTATCAGTTTCAGAAGCAGATTTGGACTACATATGGTCCATATGTGTAGGAAACACCCTTCTTTTGTTCTCGGCACACTCAGATTTCCTGCTGCATTAGATATTCTAGAAAGCAAGAGTGTGCTTTTCGCTCTAAAGCAGAGTGTGATCCATGGATGAGAACACTGCTCTGTGTTTCAAATCAGAAATGGAGTTAAATCCCAGGCTCTGAGTCTTCCTACAAGCAAGAGTTCGTTTCAGGTAAGGGCAGTCACTTTTCTGCTCGAACGAACTACATCGTTCACGAAGCTCACACGTTTCTCATCTTAATTGAGAAGCATTGGATGTTAGAGGACCAGTGCTTTGTATCAGTTTCAGAAGAATAGTTGGACAAGATATGGTCCGTATGTGTAGGAAACACCGTCTTTTGTTCACAGCACACTCACGTTTCCGGCTGTCTTAGAGACTTTAGAAAGCAAGAGCGTGCTTCTTGCTCTAGGGCAGATTGTGATCCATTGAGGAGAACTATGCTGTATGTTTCCCTTCAGAAATGGAGTTAAATCCCAGACTCTGTGTCTTCTTACAGGCAAGACTTCGTTTCAGGGAAGGGCAGTCACTTTTCAGCTCAAACGAACTACATCATTCACGGAGCTCACACGTTTCTCATCTTAACAGACAAGCATTGGATTTTAGAGGACCAGTGCTTTGTATCAGTTTCAGATGCAGAGTTGGACTATATAATGTCCGTACGTGTAGGAAACACCGTTCTTTTGTTCTCAGCACACTCACGTTTCCTGCTGTCTTAGAGAATCTAGAAAGCAAGAGCGTGCTTCTTGTACTAAAGCAGAGTGTGATCAATGGATGATTACACTGCTGTGTGTTTTACTTCAGAAATGGAGTTAAATCCAAGGCTCTGAGTATTCCTACAAGCAAGACTTCAATTCAGGTAAGGACAGTCCCTTTTCTGCTCAAACGAACCACATCATTCACGAAGCTCACACGTTTCTCATCTTAACAGACAAGCATTGGATGTTAGAGGACCAGTGCTTTGTATCACTTTCAGAAGCAGAGTTGGACTAGATATGGTCCGTATGTGTAGGAAACACAGTTCTTTTGTTCTGGGCACACTCAGATTTCCTGCTGTATTAGAGACTCTAGAAAGCAAGAGCGTGCTTCCTGCTCTAAAGCAGAGTGTGATCCATTGATGAGAACTATGCTGTATGTTTCCCTTCAGAAATGGAGTTAAATACCAGACTCTCTGTCTTCCTACAGGCAAGACATCGTTTCAAGTAAGGGCAGTCACTTTTCAGCTCAAACGAACTACATTGTTCACGAAGCTCACACGTTTCTCATCTTAACACACAAGCATTGGATTTTAGAGGACCAGTGCTTTGTATCAGTTTCAGATGCCGAGTTGGACTATATAATGTCCGTAATTGTAGGAAACACCGTTCTTTTGTTCTCAGCACACTCACGTTTTCTGCTGTATTAGAGACTCTAGAAAGCAAGAGAGTGCTTCTCGCTCTAAAGCAGAGTGTGATCCATGGATGAGAACTATGCCGTGTGTTTCCCTTCAGAAATGTACTTAAATCCCAGGCTCTGTGTCTTACTACAAGCAAGCCTTCGTTTCAGGTAAGGGCAGTCACTTTTCAGTTCAAAGGAACTACATCATTCACTAAGCTCACACGTTTCTCATCTTAACTGACAAGCATTGGATGTTACAGGACCAGTGCTTTGTATGACTTTCAGAAGCAGAGTTGGACTAGATATGGTCCGTATGTGTAGGAAACACCGTTCTTTTGATCTCAGCACACTCACGTTTCCTGCTGTCTTAGAGACTTTAGAAAGCAAGAGCGTGCTTTTATCTCTAAAGCAGAGTGTGATCCATGGATGAGAACTATGCTGTGTGTTTCACTTCAGAAATGGAGTTAAATCCCAGGCTCTGTGTCTTCCTACAAGCAAGACTTCGTTTCAGGTAAGGGCAGTCACTTTTCAGCTCAAACGAACTACATCCTTCACTGAGCTCACACGTTTCTCATCTTAACAGACAAGCATTGGATGTTAGAGGACCAGTGCATTGTATCAGTTTCAGAAGAAGATTTGGACTACATATAGTCAGTATGTGTATGAAAAGCCGTTCTTTTGTTCTGGGCACACTCAGATTTCCTGCTGTATTAGAGACTCTAGAAAGCAAGAGCGTGCTTCTTGTACTAAAGTAGAGTGTGATCAATGGATGATTACACTGCTGTGTGTTTTACTTCAGAAAGGGAGTTAAATCCCAGACTCTGAGTCTTCCTACAAGCAAGACTTCAATTCAGGTAAGGGCAGTCACTTTTCTGCTCAAACGAACTACATCGTTCACGAAGCTCACACGTTTCTCATCTTAACTGACAAGCATTGGATGTAAGATGGTCAGTGCTTTGTATCAGTTTCAGAAGCAGATTTGGACTACATATGGTCCATATGTGTAGGAAACACCCTTCTTTTGTTCTGCGCACACTCAGATTTCCTGCTGCATTAGATATTCTAGAAAGCAAGAGTGTGCTTTTCGCTCTAAAGCAGAGTGTGATCCATGGATGAGAACTATGCTGTGTGTTTCCCTTCAGAAATGGACTTAAATCCCAGGCTCTGTGTCTTACTACAAGCAAGACTTTGTTTCAGGTAAGGGCAGTCACTTTTCATTTCAAAGGAACTACATCATTCACTAGGCTCACACGTTTCTCATCTTAACAGACAAGCATTGGATTTTAGAGGACCAGTGCTTTGTATCACTTTCAGAAGCAGAGTTGGACTAGATATGGTCCGTATGTGTAGGAAACACCGTTCTTTTGATCTCAGCACACTCACGTTTCCTGCTGTCTTAGAGACTTTAGAAAGCAAGAGCGTGCTTCTATCTCTAAAGCAGAGTGTGATCCATGGATGAGAACTATGCTGTGTGTTTCACTTCAGAAATGGAGTTAAATCCCAGGCTCTGTGTCTTCCTACAAGCAAGACTTCGTTTCAGGTAAGGGCAGTCACTTTTCAGCTCAAACGAACTACATCCTTCACTGAGCTCACACGTTTCTCATCTTAACAGACAAGCATTGGATGTTAGAGGACCAGTGCATTGTATCAGTTTCAGAAGAAGATTTGGACTACATATAGTCAGTATGTGTATGAAAAGCCGTTCTTTTGTTCTGGGCACACTCAGATTTCCTGCTGTATTAGAGACTCTAGAAAGCAAGAGCGTGCTTCTTGTACTAAAGTAGAGTGTGATCAATGGATGATTACACTGCTGTGTGTTTTACTTCAGAAAGGGAGTTAAATCCATGGCTCTGAGTATTCCTATAAGCAAGACTTCAATTCAGGTAAGGGCAGTCACTTTTCTGCTCAAACGAACTACATCGTTCACGAAGCTCACACGTTTCTCATCTTAACTGACAAGCATTGGATGTAAGATGGTCAGTGCTTTGTATCAGTTTCAGAAGCAGATTTGGACTACATATGTTCCATATGTGTAGGAAACACCCTTCTTTTGTTCTGGGCACACTCAGATTTCCTGCTGCATTAGATATTCTAGAAAGCAAGAGTGTGCTTTTCGCTCTAAAGCAGAGTGTGATCCATGGATGAGAACTATGCTGTGTGTTTCCCTTCAGAAATGGACTCAAATCCCAGGCTCTGTGTCTTACTACAAGCAAGACTTCGTTTCAGGTAATGGCAGTCACTTTTCAGCTCAAACGAACTACATCCTTCACTGAGCTCACACGTTTCTCATCTTAACAGACAAGCATTGGATGTTAGAGGACCAGTGCATTGTATCAGTTTCAGAAGAAGATTTGGACTACATATAGTCAGTATGTGTATGAAAAGCCGTTCTTTTGTTCTGGGCACACTCAGATTTCCTGCTGTATTAGAGACTCTAGAAAGCAAGAGCGTGCTTCTTGTACTAAAGCAGAGTGTGATCAATGGATGATTACACTGCTGTGTGTTTTACTTCAGAAAGGGAGTTAAATCCAAGGCTCTGAGTATTCCTATAAGCAAGACTTCAATTCAGGTAAGGGCAGTCACTTTTCTGCTCAAACGAACTACATCGTTCACGAAGCTCACACGTTTCTCATCTTAACTGACAAGCATTGGATGTAAGATGGTCAGTGCTTTGTATCAGTTTCAGAAGCAGATTTGGACTACATATGGTCCATATGTGTAGGAAACACCCTTCTTTTGTTCTCGGCACACTCAGATTTCCTGCTGCATTAGATATTCTAGAAAGCAAGAGTGTGCTTTTCGCTCTAAAGCAGAGTGTGATCCATGGATGAGAACACTGCTGTGTGTTTCAAATCAGAAATGGAGTTAAATCCCAGGCTCTGAGTCTTCCTACAATCAAGAGTTCGTTTCAGGTAAGGGCAGTCACTTTTCTGCTCGAACGAACTACATCGTTCACGAAGCTCACACGTTTCTCATCTTAATTGAGAAGCATTGGATGTTAGAGGACCAGTGCTTTGTATCAGTTTCAGAAGAAGAGTTGGACAAGATATGGTCCGTATGTGTAGGAAACACCGTCTTTTGTTCTGGGCACACTCAGATGTCCTGCTGTATTAGAGACTCTAGAAAGCAAGAGCGTGCTTCCTGCTCTAAAGCAGAGTGTGATCCATTGATGAGAACTATGCTGTATGTTTCCCTTCAGAAATGGAGTTAAATACCAGACTCTCTGTCTTCCTACAGGCAAGACATCGTTTCAAGTAAGGGCAGTCACTTTTCAGCTCAAACGAACTACATTGTTCACGAAGCTCACACGTTTCTCATCTTAACAGACAAGCATTGGATTTTAGAGGACCAGTGCTTTGTATCACTTTCAGAAGCAGAGTTGGACTAGATATGGTCCGTATGTGTAGGAAACACCGTTCTTTTGATCTCAGCACACTCACGTTTCCTGCTGTCTTAGAGACTTTAGAAAGCAAGAGCGTGCTTCTATCTCTAAAGCAGAGTGTGATCCATGGATGAGAACTATGCTGTGTGTTTCACTTCAGAAATGGAGTTAAATCCCAGGCTCTGTGTCTTCCTACAAGCAAGACTTCGTTTCAGGTAAGGGCAGTCACTTTTCAGCTCAAACGAACTACATCCTTCACTGAGCTCACACGTTTCTCATCTTAACAGACAAGCATTGGATGTTAGAGGACCAGTGCATTGTATCAGTTTCAGAAGAAGATTTGGACTACATATAGTCAGTATGTGTATGAAAAGCCGTTCTTTTGTTCTGGGCACACTCAGATTTCCTGCTGTATTAGAGACTCTAGAAAGCAAGAGCGTGCTTCTTGTAGTAAAGTAGAGTGTGATCAATGGATGATTACACTGCTGTGTGTTTTACTTCAGAAAGGGAGTTAAATCCATGGCTCTGAGTATTCCTATAAGCAAGACTTCAATTCAGGTAAGGGCAGTCACTTTTCTGCTCAAACGAACTACATCGTTCACGAAGCTCACACGTTTCTCATCTTAACTGACAAGCATTGGATGTAAGATGGTCAGTGCTTTGTATCAGTTTCAGAAGCAGATTTGGACTACATATGGTCCATATGTGTAGGAAACACCCTTCTTTTGTTCTGGGCACACTCAGATTTCCTGCTGCATTAGATATTCTAGAAAGCAAGAGTGTGCTTTTCGCTCTAAAGCAGAGTGTGATCCATGGATGAGAACTATGCTGTGTGTTTCCCTTCAGAAATGGACTTAAATCCCAGGCTCTGTGTCTTACTACAAGCAAGACTTTGTTTCAGGTAAGGGCAGTCACTTTTCATTTCAAAGGAACTACATCATTCACTAAGCTCACACGTTTCTCATCTTAACAGACAAGCATTGGATTTTAGAGGACCAGTGCTTTGTATCACTTTCAGAAGCAGAGTTGGACTAGATATGGTCCGTATGTGTAGGAAACACCGTTCTTTTGATCTCAGCACACTCACGTTTCCTGCTGTCTTAGAGACTTTAGAAAGCAAGAGCGTGCTTCTATCTCTAAAGCAGAGTGTGATCCATGGATGAGAACTATGCTGTGTGTTTCACTTCAGAAATGGAGTTAAATCCCAGGCTCTGTGTCTTCCTACAAGCAAGACTTCGTTTCAGGTAAGGGCAGTCACTTTTCAGCTCAAACGAACTACATCCTTCACTGAGCTCACACGTTTCTCATCTTAACAGACAAGCATTGGATGTTAGAGGACCAGTGCATTGTATCAGTTTCAGAAGAAGATTTGGACTACATATAGTCAGTATGTGTATGAAAAGCCGTTCTTTTGTTCTGGGCACACTCAGATTTCCTGCTGTATTAGAGACTCTAGAAAGCAAGAGCGTGCTTCTTGTACTAAAGTAGAGTGTGATCAATGGATGATTACACTGCTGTGTGTTTTACTTCAGAAAGGGAGTTAAATCCATGGCTCTGAGTATTCCTATAAGCAAGACTTCAATTCAGGTAAGGGCAGTCACTTTTCTGCTCAAACGAACTACATCGTTCACGAAGCTCACACGTTTCTCATCTTAACTGACAAGCATTGGATGTAAGATGGTCAGTGCTTTGTATCAGTTTCAGAAGCAGATTTGGACTACATATGTTCCATATGTGTAGGAAACACCCTTCTTTTGTTCTGGGCACACTCAGATTTCCTGCTGCATTAGATATTCTAGAAAGCAAGAGTGTGCTTTTCGCTCTAAAGCAGAGTGTGATCCATGGATGAGAACTATGCTGTGTGTTTCCCTTCAGAAATGGACTCAAATCCCAGGCTCTGTGTCTTACTACAAGCAAGACTTCGTTTCAGGTAATGGCAGTCACTTTTCAGCTCAAACGAACTACATCCTTCACTGAGCTCACACGTTTCTCATCTTAACAGACAAGCATTGGATGTTAGAGGACCAGTGCATTGTATCAGTTTCAGAAGAAGATTTGGTCTACATATAGTCAGTATGTGTATGAAAAGCCGTTCTTTTGTTCTGGGCACACTCAGATTTCCTGCTGTATTAGAGACTCTAGAAAGCAAGAGCGTGCTTCTTGTACTAAAGCAGAGTGTGATCAATGGATGATTACACTGCTGTGTGTTTTACTTCAGAAAGGGAGTTAAATCCAAGGCTCTGAGTATTCCTATAAGCAAGACTTCAATTCAGGTAAGGGCAGTCACTTTTCTGCTCAAACGAACTACATCGTTCACGAAGCTCACACGTTTCTCATCTTAACTGACAAGCATTGGATGTAAGATGGTCAGTGCTTTGTATCAGTTTCAGAAGCAGATTTGGACTACATATGGTCCATATGTGTAGGAAACACCCTTCTTTTGTTCTCGGCACACTCAGATTTCCTGCTGCATTAGATATTCTAGAAAGCAAGAGTGTGCTTTTCGCTCTAAAGCAGAGTGTGATCCATGGATGAGAACACTGCTGTGTGTTTCAAATCAGAAATGGAGTTAAATCCCAGGCTCTGAGTCTTCCTACAATCAAGAGTTCGTTTCAGGTAAGGGCAGTCACTTTTCTGCTCGAACGAACTACATCGTTCACGAAGCTCACACGTTTCTCATCTTAATTGAGAAGCATTGGATGTTAGAGGACCAGTGCTTTGTATCAGTTTCAGAAGAAGAGTTGGACAAGATATGGTCCGTATGTGTAGGAAACACCGTCTTTTGTTCTGGGCACACTCAGATGTCCTGCTGTATTAGAGACTCTAGAAAGCAAGAGCGTGCTTCCTGCTCTAAAGCAGAGTGTGATCCATTGATGAGAACTATGCTGTATGTTTCCCTTCAGAAATGGAGTTAAATACCAGACTCTCTGTCTTCCTACAGGCAAGACATCGTTTCAAGTAAGGGCAGTCACTTTTCAGCTCAAACGAACTACATTGTTCACGAAGCTCACACGTTTCTCATCTTAACAGACAAGCATTGGATTTTAGAGGACCAGTGCTTTGTATCACTTTCAGAAGCAGAGTTGGACTAGATATGGTCCGTATGTGTAGGAAACACCGTTCTTTTGATCTCAGCACACTCACGTTTCCTGCTGTCTTAGAGACTTTAGAAAGCAAGAGCGTGCTTCTATCTCTAAAGCAGAGTGTGATCCATGGATGAGAACTATGCTGTGTGTTTCACTTCAGAAATGGAGTTAAATCCCAGGCTCTGTGTCTTCCTACAAGCAAGACTTCGTTTCAGGTAAGGGCAGTCACTTTTCAGCTCAAACGAACTACATCCTTCACTGAGCTCACACGTTTCTCATCTTAACAGACAAGCATTGGATGTTAGAGGACCAGTGCATTGTATCAGTTTCAGAAGAAGATTTGGACTACATATAGTCAGTATGTGTATGAAAAGCCGTTCTTTTGTTCTGGGCACACTCAGATTTCCTGCTGTATTAGAGACTCTAGAAAGCAAGAGCGTGCTTCTTGTAGTAAAGTAGAGTGTGATCAATGGATGATTACACTGCTGTGTGTTTTACTTCAGAAAGGGAGTTAAATCCATGGCTCTGAGTATTCCTATAAGCAAGACTTCAATTCAGGTAAGGGCAGTCACTTTTCTGCTCAAACGAACTACATCGTTCACGAAGCTCACACGTTTCTCATCTTAACTGACAAGCATTGGATGTAAGATGGTCAGTGCTTTGTATCAGTTTCAGAAGCAGATTTGGACTACATATGGTCCATATGTGTAGGAAACACCCTTCTTTTGTTCTGGGCACACTCAGATTTCCTGCTGCATTAGATATTCTAGAAAGCAAGAGTGTGCTTTTCGCTCTAAAGCAGAGTGTGATCCATGGATGAGAACTATGCTGTGTGTTTCCCTTCAGAAATGGACTTAAATCCCAGGCTCTGTGTCTTACTACAAGCAAGACTTCGTTTCAGGTAAGGGCAGTCACTTTTCAGTTCAAAGGAACTACATCATTCACTAAGCTCACACGTTTCTCATCTTAACTGACAAGCTTTGGATCTTAGAGGACCAGTGCTTTGTATCAGTTTCAGAAGCAGAGTTGGACTAGATATGGTCCGTATGTGTAGGAAACACCGTTCTTTAGTTCTCAGCACACTCACGTTTCCTGCTGTCTTAGAGACTGTAGAAATCAAGAGCGTGCTTCTCGCTCTAAAGCAGAGTGTGATCCATGGATGAGAACTATGCTGTGTGTTTCCCTTCAGAAAAGGAGTTAAATCCCAGGCTCTGTGTCTTCCTACAAGCGAGACTTCGTTTCAGGTAAGGGCAGTCACTTTTCAGCTCAAACGAACTACATCGTTCACGGAGCTCACACGTTTCTCATCTTAACAGACAAGCATTGGATGTTAGAGGACCAGTGCTTTGTATCAGTTTCAGAAGCAGAGTTGGACTAGATATGGTCTGTATTTGTAGGAAACACCATTCTTTTGATCTCAGCAAACTCACCTTTCCTGCTCTCTTAGAGAATCTAGAAAGCATGATTGTGGTTCTTGTTCTAAATCAGAGTGTGATCAATGGATGAGAACACTGCTGTGTGTTTCCGTTCAGAAAAGGAGTGAAATCCCAGACTCTCTGTCTTCCTACAGGCAAGACATCGTTTCAAGTAAGGGCAGTCACTTTTCAGCTCAAACGAACTACATTGTTCACGAAGCTCACACGTTTCTCATCTTAACAGACAAGCATTGGATTTTAGAGGACCAGTGCTTTGTATCAGTTTCAGATGCAGAGTTGGACTATATAATGTCCGTAATTGTAGGAAACACCGTTCTTTTGTTCTCAGCACACTCACGTTTCCTGCTGTATTAGAGATACTAGAAAGCAAGAGAGTGCTTCTCGCTCTAAAGCAGAGTGTGATCCATGGATGAGAACTATGCCGTGTGTTTCCCTTCAGAAATGTACTTAAATCCCAGCCTCTGTGTCTCACTACAAGCAAGCCTTCGTTTCAGGTAAGGGCAGTCACTTTGCAGTTCAAAGGAACTACATCATTCACTAAGCTCACACGTTTCTCATCTTAACTGACAAGCATTGGATGTTAGAGGACCAGTGCTTTGTATGACTTTCAGAAGCAGAGTTGGACTAGATATGGTCCGTATGTGTAGGAAACACCGTTCTTTTGATCTCAGCACACTCACGTTTCCTGCTGTCTTAGAGACTTTAGAAAGCAAGAGCGTGCTTCTCGCTCTAAAGCAGAGTGTGATCCATGGATGAGAACTATGCTGTGTGTTTCCCTTCAGAAATGGAGTTAAATCCCAGGCTCTGTGTCTTCCTACAAGCAAGACTTCGTTTCAGGTAAGGGCAGTCACTTTTCAGCTCAAACGAACTACATCCTTCACTGAGCTCACACGTTTCTCATCTTAACAGACAAGCATTGGATGTTAGAGGACCAGTGCATTGTATCAGGTTCAGAAGAAGATTTGGACTACATATAGTCAGTATGTGTATGAAAAGCCGTTCTTTTGTTCTGGGCACACTCAGATTTCCTGCTGTATTAGAGACTCTAGAAAGCAAGAGCGTGCTTCTTGTACTAAAGCAGAGTGTGATCAATGGATCATTACACTGCTGTGTGTTTTACTTCAGAAAGGGAGTTAAATCCAAGGCTCTGAGTATTCCTATAAGCAAGACCTCAATTCAGGTAAGGGCAGTCACTTTTCTGCTCAAACGAACTACATCGTTCACGAAGCTCACACGTTTCTCATCTTAACTGACAAGCATTGGATGTAAGATGGTCAGTGCTTTGTATCAGTTTCAGAAGCAGATTTGGACTACATATGGTCCATATGTGTAGGAAACACCCTTCTTTTGTTCTCGGCACACTCAGATTTCCTGCTGCATTAGATATTCTAGAAAGCAAGAGTGTGCTTTTCGCTCTAAAGCAGAGTGTGATCCATGGATGAGAACTATGCTGTGTGTTTCCCTTCAGAAATGGACTTAAATCCCAGGCTCTGTGTCTTACTACAAGCAAGACTTTGTTTCAGGTAAGGGCAGTCACCTTTCAGTTCAAAGGAACTACATCATTCACTAAGCTCACACGTTTCTCATCTTAACTGACAAGCATTGGATGTTAGAGGACCAGTGCTTTGTATCAGTTTCAGAAGCAGAGTTGGACTAGATATGGTCCGTATGTGTAGGAAACACCGTTCTTTAGTTCTTATCACACTCACGTTTCCTGCTGTCTTAGAGACTGTAGAAATCAAGAGCGTGCTTCTCGCTCTAAAGCAGAGTGTGATCCATGGATGAGAACTATGCTGTGTGTTTCCCTTCAGAAAAGGAGTTAAAACCCAGGCTCTGTGTCTTCCTACAAGCGAGACTTCGTTTCAGTTAAGGGCAGTCACTTTTCAGCTCAAACGAACTACATCGTTCACGGAGCTCACACGTTTCTCATCTTAACAGACAAGCATTGGATGTTAGAGGACCAGTGCTTTGTATCAGTTTCAGAAGCAGAGTTGGACTAGATATGGTCTGTATTTTAGGAAACACCGTTCTTTTGATCTCAGCAAACTCACCTTTCCTGCTCTCTTAGAGAATCTAGAAAGCATGATTGTGGTTCTTGTTCTAAATCAGAGTGTGATCAATAGATGAGAACACTGCTGTGTGTTTCACTTCAGAAATGGAGTTAAATCCCAGGCTCTGCGTCTTCCTACAAGCAAGACTTCGTTTCATGTAAGGGCAGTCACTTTTCTGGTCAAAAGAACTACATCTTTCACAAAGCTCACACGATTCTCATCTTAACTGACAAGCATTGGATTTTAGAGGACCAGTGCTTTGTATCAGTTTCAGAATCAGATTTGTGCTAGATATGGTCTGTATTTGTAGGAAACACCGTTCTTTTGATCTCAGCAAACTCACGTTTCCTGCTGTCTTAGGGACTCTAGAAAGCATGATTGTGGTTCTTGTTCTAAAACAGAGTGTGATCAATGGATGAGAACACTGCTATGTGTTTCCCTTCAGAAATGGAGTTAAATCCCAGCCTCTGAGACTTCCTACAAGCAAGACTTCGTTTCAGGTAAGGGCAGTCACTTTTCTGCTCAAAAGAACTACATCTTTCACAAAGCTCAAACGTTTCTCATCTTAACTGACAAGCATTGGATGTTAGAGGACCAGTGCATTCTATCAGTTTCAGAAGAAGATTTCGATTACATATAGTCCTTATGTGTAGGAAACACCGTTCTTTTGTTCTGGGCACACTAAGATTTCCTGCTGTATTAGAGACTCTAGAAAGCAAGAGCATGCTTCTCCCTCTAAAGCAGAGTGTGATCCATGGATGAGAACTATGCTGTGTGTTTCCCTTCAGAAATGGACTTAAATCCCAGGCTCAGTGTCTTACTACAAGCAAGAATTCGTTTCAGGTAAGGGCAGTCACTTTTCAGCTCAAACGAACTACATCGTTCACGAAGCTCACACGTTTCTCATCTTAACAGACAAGCATTGGATTTTAGAGGACCAGTGCTTTGTATCACTTTCAGAAGCAGAGTTGGACTAGATATGGTCCGTATGTGTAGGCAATACCGTTCTTTTGATCTCAGCAAACTCACGTTTCCTGCTGTATTAGAGACTCTGGAAAGCAAGAGTGTGCTTCTCGCTCTAAAGCAGAGTGTGATCCGTGGATGAGAACTATGCTGTGTGTTTCCCTTCAGAAATGGACTTAAATCCCAGGCTCTGTGTCTTACTACAAGCAAGACTTCATTTCAGGTAAGGGCAGTCACTTTTCAGCTCAAACGAACTACATCGTTCACGGAGCTCACACGTTTCTCATCTTAACAGACAAGCATTGGATATTAGAGGACCAGTGCTTTGTATCAGTTTCAGAAGCAGAGTTGGACTAGATATGGTCTGTATTTGTAGGAAACACCGTTCTTTTGATCTCAGCAAACTCACATTTCCTGCTGTCTTAGAGACTCTAGAAAGCATGATTGTGGTTCTTGTTCTAAAGCAGAGTGTTATCAATGGAAGAGAACACTGCTGTGTGTTTCACTTCAGAAATGGAGTTAAATCCCAGGCTCTGAGTCTTCCTACAAGCAAGACTTCGTTTCAGGTAAGGGCAGTCACTTTTCTGCTCAAAAGAACTACATCTTTCACAAAGCTCAAACGTTTCTCATCTTAACTGACAAGCATTGGATGCTAGAGGACCAGTGCATTCTATCAATTTCAGAAGAAGATTTCGATTACATATAGTCCTTATGTGTAGAAAACACCGTTCTTTTGTTCTGGGCACACTAAGATTTCCTGCTGTATTAGAGACTCTAGAAAGCAAGAGCGTGCTTCTCGCTCTAAAGCAGAGTGTGATCCATGGATGAGAA
>CATKUP010000883.1:0-52000 GCA_949786385.1 Onychomys leucogaster
GTTTGTGAAGGGAAATTCAAACCAGTGTTCTCATCCATGAAACACCCTCCGTTTTAACGCAAGAAGCAACCTCTTCTGTCCAGAATCTGCAATACAGAATGAAATATGAGTATGTCCAGAAAAAATGAACTGTGTTTCCTACTCATACGGACCATATCTAGTTGAACTCTGATTATGAAATTGTAACAAACTGCAGCATCTCTTACATAGATGCTCTTTAGTTAATAGTGAAAATATTGTTGGGTTCATGAACTGTGTAAATTCATTTGAGCCGAAAAATCACTGGGCTTTCCGGAAATGAACTCTTGCTTGTAGGAAGACACAGAGCCTTTGGTTTAACTCCGTTTGTGAAGGGAAATTCAGACCAGTGTTCTCATCCATGAAACACCCTCCGTTTTAACGCAAGAAGCATCATCTTCTGTCCAGAATCTGCAATACAGCAAGAAACATGAGCATGCTCAGAAAAAAAGAACTGTGTTCCCAACTGTATGGACTTTATCTAGTTGAACTCTGCTTATGAAACTGTAACAAACCACAGCATCTCTTACTTAGATGCTTTTAGTTAATAGTGAAAAACGTGTTGGTTTCGTGAACTGTGTAAATTAATTTCAGCCGAAAAAGCACTGGGCTTACCAGAAATGAACTCTTGCTTCTAGGAAGACACAGAGCCTTTGGTTTAACTCCGTTTCTGATGGAAAATCAGACCGGTATTCTCATCCATGAAACATACTCTGTTTTAACGCAAGAAGCATGCTCTTCTTTCCAGCGTCTCCAATACAGCAAGAAACATGAGAATGCCCAGAAAAAAAGAACTGTGTTTCCAACTGATATGGACATTATCTAGTTGAACTCTGCTTACGAAATTGTAACAAACCACAGCATGTGTTACATAGATGCTCTTTAGTTAATAGTGAAAAACGTGTTGGGTTCTTGAATTGTGTAAATTCATTTGAGGCGAAAAACCCTGGGATTCCTGGAAATGAACTCTTGTTTGTAGGAAGACACAGAGGCTTTGGTTTCACTCCGTTGGTGAAGGGATATTCAGACCAGAGTTCTCATCCATGAAACACACTCTGTTTTAAAGCAAGAAGCATCCTCTTCTTTCAAGCATCTCTAATACAGCAAGAAACATGAGCATGACCAGAAAAAAGGAACTGTGTTTCCTACTCATACGGACCAAATATAGTTGAACTCTGCTAATTAAACTGTAACATACCACTGAATCTCTTACATAGATGCTCTTTAGTTAATAGTGAAAAACGTGTTGGTTTCGTGAACTGTGTAAATTCATTTGAGCCAAAAAATCACTGGGCTTACAGGAAATGAACTCTTGCTTGTAGGAAGACACAGAGCCTTTGGTTTAACTCCGTTTCTGATGGAAAATTCAGACCGGGGTTCTCAACCATGAAACATACTCTGTTTTAACGCGAGAGGCATGTGCTTCTTTCCAGCGTTTCCAATACAGCAAGAAACATGACCATGCTCAGAAAAAAAGAACTGTGTTTCCAACTGATATGGACTTTATCTAGTTGAACTCTGCTTATGAAACTGTAACAAACCACAACATCTCTTACATAGATGCTGTTTAGTTAATAGTGAAAAACGTATTGGTTTCGTGAACTGTGTAAATTCATTTGAGCCAAAAAAGCACTGGACTTACCGGAAATGAACTCTTGCTTCTAGGAAGACAAAGAGCCTTTGGTTTAACTCCATTTCTGAAGGGAAATTCAGACCAGTGTTCTCATCCATGAAACACTCTCCGTTTTAACGCAAGAAGCATCCTCTTCTGTCCAGAATCTGCAATACAGCAAGAAATATGAGCATGTACAGAAAAAATGAACTGTGTTTCCTACTCATAAGGACCATATCTAGTTGAACTCTGATTATGAAACTGTAACAAACTAGAGCATCTCTTACATAGATGCTCTTTAGTTAATAGTGAAAAACGAGTTGGTTTCGTGAACTGTGTAAATTCCTTTGAGACGAAAAATCACTGGGCTACCGGAAATAAACTCTTGCATGTAGGAAGACACAGAGGCCTTGGTTTAACTTCGTTACTGATGGAAAATTCAGAACAGTGTTCTCATCCATGAAACATACTCTGTTTTAACGCAAGAAGCATGCTCTTCTTTCCAGCGTCTCCAATACAGCAAGAAACATGAGCATGCCCAGAAAAAAAGAACTGTGTTTCTTACTCATACGGACCATATCCAGTTAAACTCTGCTTATGAAACTGTAACAAACCACAGCATCTCTTACAAAAATGCTCTTTCATTTATAGTGTAAAACGTGTTGGGTTCGTGAACTGTGTAAATTCATTTGAGCCGAAAAATCACTGGGTATACCGGAAATGAACTCTTGCTTGTAGGAAGACACATAGGCTTTGGTTTAACTCCATTTGTGAAGGGAAATTCAGACCAGAGATCTCATCCATGAAACACATTCTGTTTTAAAGCAAGAAGCATGCTCTTCTTTCCAGCGTCTCCAATACAGCAAGAAACATGAGCATGCCCAGAAAAAAAGAACTGTGTTTCCTACTCATACGGACCATATATAGTTGAACTCAGCTCATTAAACTGTAACAAACCACGGCATCTCTTACATAGATGCTGTTTAGTTTATAGTGAAAAACCTGTTCGGTTCGTGAACTGTGTAAATTCATTTGAGCCGAAAAATCACTGGGCTTACCGGAAATGAACTCTTGCCTGTAGGAAGACACAGATCATTTGGTTTAACTCCGTTTCTGATGGAAAATTCAGACCGGTGTTCTCATCCATGAAACATACTCTGTTTTAACGCAAGAAGCATGCTCTTCTTTCCAGCGTCTCCAATACAGCAAGAAACATGAGCATGCCCAGAAAAAAAGAACTGTGTTTCTTACTCATACGGACCATATCCAGTTAAACTCTGCTTATGAAACTGTAACAAAACACAGCATCTCTTACAAAAATGCCCTTTCATTTATAGTGAAAAACGTGTTGGGTTCGTGAACTGTGTAAATTCATTTCAGCCGAAAAATCACTGGGTTTACCGGAAATGAACTCTTGCTTTGTAGGAAGACACAGAGACTTTGGTTTCACTCGGTTTCTGAAGGAAAATTCAGACCAGTGTTGTCATCCATGAAACATACTCTGTTTTAACGCAAGAAGCATGCTCCTCTTTCCAGCATCTCCAATACAGCAGGAATCATGAGCATGCCCAGAAAAAAAGAACTGTGTTTCCTTCTCATACGGACCATATCTAGTTGAACACTGCTTATGAAACTGTAACAAACCACAGCATTTGTTACTTAGATGCTCTTTAGTTAATAGTGAAAAAGTATTTGGTTCATGAACTGTGTAAATTCATTTGAGCCGAAAAATCACTGGGCTTACCGGATATGAACTCTTGCTTGTAGGAAGACACAGAGCCTCTGGTTTAACTCCATTTCTGAAGGGAAATTCAGACCAGTGTTCTCATCCATGAAACACCCTCCGTTTTAACGCAAGAAGCATCCTCTTCTGTCCAGAATCTGCAATACAGCAAGAAATATGAGCAGGTACAGAAAAAATGAACTGTGTTTACTACTCATAAGGACCATATCTAGTTGAACTCTGATTATGAAACTGTAACAAACTAGAGTATCTCTTACATAGATGCTCCTTAGTTAATAGTGAAAAACGAGTTGGTTTCGTGAACTGTGTAAATTCCTTTGAGACGAAAAATCACTGGGCTACCGGAAATAAACTCTTGCATGTAGGAAGACACAGAGGCTTTGGTTTAACTTCGTTACTGATGGAAAATTCAGAACAGTGTTCTCATCCATGAAACATACTCTGTTGTAACGCAAGAAGCATGCTCTTCTTTCCAGCGTCTCCAATACAGCAAGAAACATGAGCATGCCCAGAAAAAAAGAACTGTGTTTCTTACTCATACGGACCATATCCAGTTAAACTCTGCTTATGAAAGTGTAACAAAACACAGCATCTCTTACAAAAATGCTCTTTCATTTATAGTGTAAAACGTGTTGGGTTCGTGAACTGTGTAAATTCATTTCAGCCGAAAAATCACTGGGTTTTCCGGATGAACTCTTGCTTGTAGGAAGACAAAGAGCCTTTGGTTTAACTCCGTTTGTGAAGGGAAATTCAGACCAGTGTTCTCCTCCAAGAAACACCCTCCTTTTTAACGAGAGAAGCATCCTCTTCTGCCCAGAATCTGCAATACAGCAAGAAATATGAGCGTGTCCAGAAAAAATGAACTGTGTTTCCTACTCATATGGACCATACCTAGTTGAACTCCGATTATGAAACTGTAACAAATTACATCATCTCTTACATAGATGCTCTTTAGTTAATAGTGAAAAACGTGTAGGTTTCGTGAACTGTGTAAATTCATTTGAGCCGAAAAATCACTGGGCTTACAGGAAATGAACTCTTGCTTGTAGGAAGACACAGAGCCTTTGGTTTAACTCCGTTTCTGATGGAAAATTCAGACCGGGGTTCTCAACCATGAAACATACTCTGTTTTAACGCGAGAAGGATGTTCTTCTTTCCAGCGTCTCCAATACAGCAAGAAACATGACCATGCTCAGAAAAAAAGAACTGTGTTTCCAACTGATCTGGACTTTATCTAGTTGAACTCTGCTTATGAAACTGTAACAAACCACAGCATCTCTTACATAGATGCTGTTTAGTTAATAGTGAAAAACGTGTTGGTTTCGTGAACTGTGTAAATTCATTTGAGCCAAAAAAGCACTGGGCTTACCGGAAATGAACTCTTGCTTCTAGGAAGACAAAGAGCCTTTGGTTTAACTCCATTTCTGAAGGGAAATTCAGACCAGTGTTCTCATCCATGAAACACCCTCCGTTTTAACGCAAGAAGCATCCTCTTCTGTCCAGAATCTGCAATACAGCAAGAAATATGAGCATGTACAGAAAAAATGAACTGTGTTTCCTACTCATAAGGACCATATCTAGTTGAACTCTGATTAGGAAACTGTAACAATCTAGAGCATCTCTTACATAGATGCTCTTTAGTTAATAGTGAAAAACGAGTTGGTTTCGTGAACTGTGTAAATTCCTTTGAGACGAAAAATCAATGGGCTACCGGAAATAAACTCTTGCATGTAGGAAGACACAGAGGCTTTGGTTTAACTTCGTTACTGATGGAAAATTCAGACCAGTGTTCTCATCCATGAAACATACTCTGTTTTAACGCAAGAAGCATGCTCTTCTTTCCAGCGTCTCCAATACAGCAAGAAACATGAGCATGCCCAGAAAAAAAGAACTGTGTTTCTTACTCATACGGACCATATCCAGTTAAACTCTGCTTATGAAACTGTAACACACCACAGCATCTCTTACAAAAATACCCTTTGATTTATAGAGAAAAACGTGTTGGTTTCGTGAACTGTGTAAATTCATTTGAGCCGAAAAATCACTGGATTTACCGGAAATGAACTCTTGCTTGTAGGAAGACAAAGAGCCTTTGTTTGACTCCATTTCTGAAGGGAAATTCAGACCAGTGTTCTCATCCATGAAACCTACTCTGTTTTAACGCAAGAAGCATGCTCTTCTTTCCAGCGTCTCCAATACAACAGGAAACATGAGCATGCCCAGAAAAAAAGAACTGTGTTTCCTACTCATACGGACCATATCTAGTTGAACTTGCTCATCAAACAGTAACAAACCACAGCATCTCATACATAGATGCTCTTTAGTTAATAGTGAAAAAAGTATTGAGTTCATGAACTGTGTAAATTCTTTTGAGCTGAAAAATCACTGGGTTTACTGGAAATGAACTCTTGCTTGTAGGAAGACACAGAGGCTTTGGTTTCACTCCGTTTATGAAGGGAAATTCAGGCCAGATGTCTCATCCATGAAACACACTCTGTTTTAACGCAAGAAGCATGCTCTTCTTTCCAGCATCTCTAATACAGCAAGAAATATGAGCATGTACAGAAAAAATGAACTGTGTTACCTACACATACAGACCATATCTGGTTGAATTCTGATTATGAAACTGTAACAAACTACAGCATCTCTTACATAGAGCTATTTAGTTAATAGTGAAAAACATGTTGGGTCCGTAAACTGTGTAAATTCATTTGAGCAGAAAAATCACTGGGCTTACCGGAAATGAACTCTTGCTTGTAGGAAGACACAGAGCCTCTGGTTTAACTCCGTTTCTGATGGAAAATTCAGACCGGTGTTCTCATCCATGAAACATACTCAGTTTTAACGCAAGAAGCATGCTCTTCTGTCCATCGTCTCCAATACAGAAAGAAACATGAGCATGCCCAGAAAAACAGAACTGTGTTTCCTACTACTAGGGACCATATCTAGTTGAACTCTGCTTATGAAACTGTAACAAACCACAGCATCTCTGACATAGATGCTCTTTAGTTAATAAAGAAAAACGTATTGGGTTCATGAACTGTGTAAATTCATTTGAACCGCAAAATCACTGGGTTTACCGGAAATGAACTCTTGCTTGTAGGAAGACACAGAGGCTTTGGTTTCACTCCGTTTGTGAAGGGAAATTCAGACCAGTGTTCTCATCCATGAAACACCCTCTGTTTTAACGCAAGAAGCATCCTCTTCTGTCCAGAATCTGAAATACAGCAAGAAATATGAGCATGTCCAGAAAAATGAACTGTGTTTCCTACTCATACGGACCATATATAGTTGAACTCAGCTCAATAAACTGTAACAAACCACGGCATCTCTTACATTTATGCTGTTTAGTTAATAGTGAAAAACCTGTTCGGTTCGTGAACTGTGTAAATTCATTTGAGTCGAAAAATCACTGGGCTTACCGGAAATGAACTCTTGCTTGTAGGAAGACACAGAGCATTTGGTTTAACTCCGTTTCTGATGGAAAATTCAGACCAGTGTTCTCATCCATGAAACATACTCTGTTTTAACGCAAGAAGCATGCTCTTCTTTCCAGCATCTCCAATACAGCAAGAAACATGAGCATGCCCAGAAAAAAAGAACTGTGTTTCTTACTCATACGGACCATATCCAGTTAAACTCTGCTTATGAAACTGTAACAAACCACAGCATCTCTTACAAAAATGCTCTTTCACTTATAGTGTAAAACGTGTTGGGTTCGTGAACTGTGTAAATTCATTTGAGCCGAAAAATCACTGGGTGTACCGGAAATGAACTCTTGCTTGTAGGAAGACACATAGGCTTTGGTTTAACTCCATTTGTGAAGGGAAATTCAGACCAGAGTTCTCATCCTTGAAACACATTCTGTTTTAAAGCAAGAAGCATGCTCTTCTTTCCAGCGTCTCCAATACAGCAAGAAACATGAGCATGCCCAGAAAAAAAGAACTGTGTTTCCTACTCATACGGACCATATATAGTTGAACTCAGCTCATTAAACTGTAACAAACCACGGCATCTCTTACATAGATGCTGTTTAGTTAATAGTGAAAAACCTGTTCGGTTCGTGAACTGTGTAAATTCATTTGAGCCGATAAATCACTGGGCTTACCTGAAATGAACTCTTGCCTGTAGGAAGACACAGATCATTTGGTTTAACTCCGTTTCTGATGGAAAATTCAGACTGGTGTTCTCATCCATGAAACATACTCTGTTTTAACGCAAGAAGCATGCTCTTCTTTCCAGCATCTCCAATACAGCAGGAATCATGAGCATGCCCAGAAAAAAAGAACTGTGTTTCTTACTAATACGGACCATATCCAGTTAAACTCTGCTTATGAAACTGTAACAAAATACAGCATCTCTTACAAAAATCCCCTTTCAATTATAGTGAAAATCATGTTGGGTTCGTGAACTGTGTAAATTCATTTCAGCCGAAAAATCACTGGGTTTACCGGAAATGAACTCTTGCTTTGTAGGAAGACACAGAGGCTTTGGTTTCACTCGGTTTCTGAAGGAAAATTCAGACCAGTGTTTTCATCCATGAAACATACTCTGTTTTAACACAAGAAGCATGCTCTTCTTTCCAGCATCTCCAATACAGCAGGAATCATGAGCATGCCCAGAAAAAAAGAACTGTTTCCTACTCATACGGACCATATCTAGTTGAACACTGCTTATGAAACTGTAAATAACCACAGCATTTGTTACTTAGATGCTCTTTAGTTAATAGTGAAAAAGTATTTGGTTCATGAACTGTGTAAATTCATTTGAGCCGAAAAATCCCTGGGTTTACCGGAAAAGAACTCTTGCTTGTAGGAAGACACATAGGCTTTGGTTTAACTCCATTTGTGAAGGGAAATTCAGACCACAGTTCTCATCCATGAAACACATTCTGTTTTAACGCAAGAAGCAGGCTCTTCTTTCCAGCATCTCTAATACAGCCAGAAACATGAGCATGCCCAGAAAAAAAGAACTGTGTTTCCTACTCATATGGACCATATCTAGTTGACCTCTGCTCATTAAACTGTAACAAACCACAGCATCTCTTACATAGATACTGTTTAGTTAATAGTAAAATCATGTTGGTTTCGTGAACTGTGTAAATTCATTTGAGCCGAAAAATCACTGGCCTTACCGGAAATGAACTCTTGCTTGTAGGAAGACACAGAGCCTCTGGTTTAACTCCGTTTCTGATGGAAAATTCAGACCGGTGTTCTCATCCATGAAACATACTCAGTTTTAATGCAAGAAGCATGCTCTTCTTTCCAGTGTCTCTAATACAGCAACAAACATGAGCATGCTCAGAAAAAAAGAACTGTGTTTCTTACTCATACGGACCATATCCAGTTAAACTCTGCTTATGAAACTGTAACAAACCACAGCATCTCTTACAAAAATGCTTTTTCACTTATAGTGAAAAACGTGTTGTGTTCGTGAACTGTGTAAATTCATTTGAGCCGAAAAATCACTGGGTTTACCGGAAATGAACTCTTGCTTGTAGGAAGACACATAGGCTTTGGTTTAACTCCATTTGTGAAGGGAAATTCAGACCAGAGTTCTCATCCATGAAACACATTCTGTTTTAAAGCAAGAAGCATGCTCTTCTTTCCAGCATCTCCAATACAGCAAGAAACATGAGCATGCCCAGAAAAAATGAACTGTGTTTCTTACTCATACGGACCATATACAGTTAAACTCTGCTTATGAAACTGTAACACACCACAGCATCTCTTACAAAAATACCCTTTGATTTATAGAGAAAAACGTGTTGGTTTCGTGAACTTTGTAAATTCATTTCAGCCGAAAAATCACTGGATTTACCGGAAATGAACAATTGATTTGTAGGAAGACACAGAGGCTTTGGTTTCACTCGGTTTCTGAAGGAAAATTCAGACCAGTGTTGTCATGCAAGAAACATACTCTGTTTTAACGCAAGAAGCATGATCTTCTTTCCAGCATCTCCAATACAGCAGGAATCATGAGCATGCCCAGAAAAAAAGAACTGTTTCCTACTCATACGGACCATATCTAGTTGAACACTGCTTATGAAACTGTAACAAACCACAGCATTTGTTACTTAGATGCTCTTTAGTTAATAGTGAAAAAGTATTTGGTTCATGAACTGTGTAAATTCATTTGAGCCGAAAAATCCCTGGGTTTACCGGAAAAGAACTCTTGCTTGTAGGAAGACACATAGGCTTTGGTTTAACTCCATTTGTGAAGGGAAATTCAGACCAAGGTTCTCATCCATGAAACACATTCTGTTTTAACGCAAGAAGCAGGCTCTTCTTTCCAGCATCTCTAATACAGCCAGAAACATGAGCATGCCCAGAAAAAAAGAACTGTGTTTCCTACTCATATGGACCATATCTAGTTGACCTCTGCTCATTAAACTGTAACAAACCACAGCATCTCTTACATAGATGCTGTTTAGTTAATAGTAAAATCGTGTTGGTTTCGTGAACTGTGTAAATTCATTTGAGCCGAAAAATCACTGGGCTTACCGGATATGAACTCTTGCTTGTAGGAAGACACAGAGCCTCTGGTTCAACTCCGTTTCTGAAGAAAAATTCAGACCGGTGTTCTCATCCATGAAACATACTCAGTTTTAATGCAAGAAGCATGCTCTTCTTTCCAGTGTCTCTAATACAGCAACAAACATGAGCATGCCCAGAAAAAAAGAACTGTGTTTCTTACTCTTACGGACCATATCCAGTTAAACTCTGCTTATGAAACTGTAACAAACCACAGCATCTCTTACAAAAATGCTTTTTCACTTATAGTGAAAAACGTGTTGTGTTCGTGAACTGTGTAAATTCATTTGAGCCGAAAAATCACTGGGTTTACCGGAAATGAACTCTTGCTTGTAGGAAGACACATAGGCTTTGGTTTAACTCCATTTGTGAAGGGAAATTCAGACCAGAGTTCTCATCCATGAAACACATTCTGTTTTAAAGCAAGAAGCATGCTCTTCTTTCCAGCGTCTCCAATACAGCAAGAAACATGAGCATGCCCAGAAAAAATGAACTGTGTTTCTTACTCATACGGACCATATACAGTTAAACTCTGCTTATGAAACTGTAACACACCACAGCATCTCTTACAAAAATACCCTTTGATTTATAGAGAAAAACGTGTTGGTTTCGTGAACTTTGTAAATTCATTTCAGCCGAAAAATCACTGGATTTACCGGAAATGAACAATTGATTTGTAGGAAGACACAGAGGCTTTGGTTTCACTCGGTTTCTGAAGGAAAATTCAGACCAGTGTTGTCATGCAAGAAACATACTCTGTTTTAACGCAAGAAGCATGATCTTCTTTCCAGCATCTCCAATACAGCAGGAATCATGAGCATGCCCAGAAAAAAAGAACTGTTTCCTACTCATACGGACCATATCTAGTTGAACACTGCTTATGAAACTGTAACAAACCACAGCATTTGTTACTTAGATGCTCTTTAGTTAATAGTGAAAAAGTATTTGGTTCATGAACTGTGTAAATTCATTTGAGCCGAAAAATCCCTGGGTTTACCGGAAAAGAACTCTTGCTTGTAGGAAGACACATAGGCTTTGGTTTAACTCCATTTGTGAAGGGAAATTCAGACCAAGGTTCTCATCCATGAAACACATTCTGTTTTAACGCAAGAAGCAGGCTCTTCTTTCCAGCATCTCTAATACAGCCAGAAACATGAGCATGCCCAGAAAAAAAGAACTGTGTTTCCTACTCATATGGACCATATCTAGTTGACCTCTGCTCATTAAACTGTAACAAACCACAGCATCTCTTACATAGATGCTGTTTAGTTAATAGTAAAATCGTGTTGGTTTCGTGAACTGTGTAAATTCATTTGAGCCGAAAAATCACTGGGCTTACCGGATATGAACTCTTGCTTGTAGGAAGACACAGAGCCTCTGGTTCAACTCCGTTTCTGAAGAAAAATTCAGACCGGTGTTCTCATCCATGAAACATACTCAGTTTTAATGCAAGAAGCATGCTCTTCTTTCCAGTGTCTCTAATACAGCAACAAACATGAGCATGCCCAGAAAAAAAGAACTGTGTTTCTTACTCTTACGGACCATATCCAGTTAAACTCTGCTTATGAAACTGTAACAAACCACAGCATCTCTTACAAAAATGCTTTTTCATTTATAGTGAAAAACGTGTTGTGTTCGTGAACTGTGTAAATTCATTTGAGCCGAAAAATCACTGGGTTTACCGGAAATGAACTCTTGCTTGTAGGAAGACACATAGGCTTTGGTTTAACTCCATTTGTGAAGGGAAATTCAGACCAGAGTTCTCATCCATGAAACACATTCTGTTTTAAAGCAAGAAGCATGCTCTTCTTTCCAGCGTCTCCAATACAGCAAGAAACATGAGCATGCCCAGAAAAAATGAACTGTGTTTCTTACTCATACGGACCATATACAGTTAAACTCTGCTTATGAAACTGTAACACACCACAGCATCTCTTACAAAAATACCCTTTGATTTATAGAGAAAAACGTGTTGGTTTCGTGAACTGTGTAAATTCATTTCAGCCGAAAAATCCTGGGTTTACCGGAAATGAACAATTGATTTGTAGGAAGACAAAGAGGCTTTGGTTTCACTCGGTTTCTGAAGGAAAATTCAGACCACTGTTGTCATCCATGAAACATACTCTGTTTTAACGCAAGAAGCATGCTCTTCTTTCCAGCATGTCCAATACAGCAGGGACCATGAGCATGCCCAGAAAAAACGAACTGTTTCCTACTCATACGGACCATATCTAGTTGAACACTGCTTATGAAACTGTAACAAACCACAGCATTTGTTACTTAGATGCTCTTTAGTTAATAGTGAAAAAGTATTTGGTTCATGAACTGTGTAAATTCATTTGAGCCGAAAAATCCCTGGGTTTACCGGAAAAGAACTCTTGCTTGTAGGAAGACACATAGGCTTTGGTTTAACTCCATTTGTGAAGGGAAATTCAGACCAGTGTTCTCATCCATGAAACCTACTCTGTTTTAACGCAAGAAGCATGCTCTTCTTTCCAGTGTCTCCAATACAACAGGAAACATGAGCATGCCCAGAAAAAAAGAACTGTGTTTCCTACTCATACGGACCATATCTAGTTGAACTCTGCTCATCAAACTGTAACAAACCACAGCATCTCATACATAGATGCTCTTTAGTTAATAGTGAAAAAAGTGTTGAGTTCATGAACTGTGTAAATTCATTTGAGCTGAAAAATCACTGGGTTTACTGGAAATGAACTCTTGCTTGTAGGAAGACACAGAGGCTTTGGTTTCACTCCGTTTGTGAAGGGAAATTCAGGCCAGATGTCTCATCCATGAAACACACTCTGTTTTAACGCAAGAAGCATGCTCTTCTTTCCAGCATCTCTAATACAGCAAGAAATATGAGCATGTATAGAAAAAATGAACTGTGTTACCTACACATACAGACCATATCTGGTTGAATTCTGATTATGAAACTGTAACAAACTACAGCATCTCTTACTTAGAGCTATTTAGTTAATAGTGAAAAACATGTTGGGTTCGTAAACTGTGTAAATTCATTTGAGCCGAAAAATCACTGGGCTTACCGGAAATGAACTCTTGCTTGTAGGAAGACACAGAGCCTCTGGTTTAACTCCGTTTCTGAAGGAAAATTCAGACCGGTGTTCTCATCCATGAAACATACTCAGTTTTAATGCAAGAAGCATGCTCTTCTTTCCAGTGTCTCTAATACAGCAACAAACATGAGCATGCCCAGAAAAAAAGAACTGTGTTTCTTACTCTTACGGACCATATCCAGTTAAACTTTGCTTATGAAACTGTAACAAACCACAGCATCTCTTACAAAAATGCTCTTTCATTTATAGTGAAAAACGTGTTGGGTTCGTGAACTGTGTAAATTCATTTGAGCCGAAAAATCACTGGGTTTAGCGGAAATGAACTCTTGCTTGTAGGAAGACACATAGGCTTTGGTTTAACTCCATTTGTGAAGGGAAATTCAGACCAGAGTTCTCATCCATGAAACACATTCTGTTTTAAAGCAAGAAGCATGCTCTTCTTTCCAGCGTCTCCAATACAGCAAGAAACATGAGCATGCCCAGAAAAAATGAACTGTGTTTCTTACTCATACGGACCATATACAGTTAAACTCTGCTTATGAAACTGTAACACACCACAGCATCTCTTACAAAAATACCCTTTGATTTATAGAGAAAAACGTGTTGGTTTCGTGAACTGTGTAAATTCATTTGAGCCGAAAAATCACTGGATTTACCGGAAATGAACTCTTGCTTGTAGGAAGACAAAGAGCCTTTGTTTGACTCCATTTCTGAAGGGAAATTCAGACCAGTGTTCTCATCCATGAAACCTACTCTGTTTTAACGCAAGAAGCATGCTCTTCTTTCCAGCGTCTCCAATACAACAGGAAACATGAGCATGCCCAGAAAAAAAGAACTGTGTTTCCTACTCATACGGACCATATCTAGTTGAACTCTGCTCATCAAACTGTAACAAACCACAGCATCTCATACATAGATGCTCTTTAGTTAATAGTGAAAAAAGTATTGAGTTCATGAACTGTGTAAATTCATTTGAGCTGAAAAATCACTGGGTTTACTGGAAATGAACTCTTGCTTGTAGGAAGACACAGAGGCTTTGGTTTCACTCCGTTTGTGAAGGGAAATTCAGGCCAGATGTCTCATCCATGAAACACACTCTGTTTTAACGCAAGAAGCATGCTCTTCTTTCCAGCATCTCTAATACAGCAAGAAATATGAGCATGTACAGAAAAAATGAACTGTGTTACCTACACATACAGACCATATCTGGTTGAATACTGATTATGAAACTGTAACAAACTACAGCATCTCTTACATAGAGCTATTTAGTTAATAGTGAAAAACATGTTGGGTCCGTAAACTGTGTAAATTCATTTGAGCCGAAAAATCACTGGGCTTACCGGAAATGAACTCTTGCTTGTAGGAAGACACAGAGCCTCTGGTTTAACTCCGTTTCTGATGGAAAATTCAGACCGGTGTTCTCATCCATGAAACATACTCAGTTTTAACGCAAGAAGCATGCTCTTCTTTCCATCGTCTCCAATACAGAAAGAAACAAGAGCATGCCCAGAAAAACAGAACTGTGTTTCCTACTACTAGGGACCATATCTAGTTGAACTCTGCTTATGAAACTGTAACAAATCACAGCATCTCTGACATAGATGCTCTTTAGTTAATAGTGAAAAACGTATTGGGTTCATGAACTGTGTAAATTCATTTGAACCGCAAAATCACTGGGTTTACCGGAAATGAACTCTTGCTTGTAGGAAGACACAGAGGCTTTGGTTTCACTCCATTTGTGAAGGGAAATTCAGACCAGTGTTCTCATCCATGAAACACCCTCTGTTTTAACGCAAGAAGCATCCTCTTCTGTCCAGAATCTGAAATACAGCAAGAAATATGAGCATGTCCAGAAAAATGAACTCTGTTTCCTACTCATACGGACCATATATAGTTGAACTCAGCTCATTAAACTGTAACAAACCACGGCATCTCTTACATAGATGCTGTTTAGTTAATAGTGAAACACCTGTTCGGTTCGTGAACTGTGTAAATTCATTTCAGCCGAAAAATCACTGGGCTTACCGGAAATGAACTCTTGCCTGTAGGAAGACACAGATCATTTGGTTTAACTCCGTTTCTGATGGAAAATTCAGACCGGTGTTCTCATCCATGAAACATACTCTGTTTTAACGCAAGAAGCATGCTCTTCTTTCCAGCGTCTCCAATACAGCAAGAAACATGAGCATGCCCAGAAAAAAAGAACTGTGTTTCTTACTCATACGGACCATATCCAGTTAAACTCTGCTTATAAAACTGTAACAAAACACAGCATCTCTTACAAAATTCCCTTTCATTTATAGTGAAAAACGTGTTGTGTTCTTGAACTGTGTAAATTTATTTCAGCCGAAAAATCACTGGGTTTACCGGAAATGAACTCTTGCTTTGTAGGAAGACACAGAGGCTTTGGTTTCACTCGGTTTCTGAAGGAAAATTCAGACCAGTGTTGTCATCCATGAAACATACTCTGTTTTAACGCAAGAAGCATGCTCTTCTTTCCAGCATCTCCAATACAGCAGGAAACATGAGCATGCCCAGAAAAAAAGAACTGTGTTTCCTACTCATACGGACCATATCTAGTTGAACACTGCTTATGAAACTGTAACAAACCACAGCATTTGTTACTTAGATGCTCTTTAGTTAATAGTGAAAAAGTATTTGGTTCATGAACTGTGTAAATTCATTTGAGCCGAAAAATCCCTGGGTTTACCGGAAAAGAACTCTTGCTTGAAGGAAGACACATAGGCTTTGGTTTAACTCCATTTGTGAAGGGAAATTCAGACCACAGTTCTCATCCATGAAACACATTCTGTTTTAACGCAAGAAGCAGGCTCTTCTTTCCAGCATCTCTAATACAGCCAGAAACATGAGCATGCCCAGAAAAAAAGAACTGTGTTTCCTACTCATATGGACCATATCTAGTTGACCTGTGCTCATTAAACTGTAACAAACCACAGCATCTCTTACATAGATGCTGTTTAGTTAATAGTAAAATCGTGTTGGTTTCGTGAACTGTGTAAATTCATTTGAGCCGAAAAATCACTGGGCTTACCGGATATGAACTCTTGCTTGTAGGAAGACGCAGAGCCTCTGGTTTAACTCCGTTTCTGAAGGAAAATTCAGAGCGGTGTTCTCATCCATGAAACCTACTCTGTTTTAACGCAAGAAGCATGCTCTTCTTTCCAGTGTCTCTAATACAGCAACAAACATGAGCATGCCTAGAAAAAAAGAACTGTGTTTCTTACTCAGACGGACCATATCCAGTTAAACTCTGCTTATGAAACTGTAACACACCACAGCATCTCTTACAAAAATACCCTGTGATTTATAGTGAAAAACGTTTTGGTTTCGTGAACTGTGTAAATTCATTTGAGCCGAAAAATCACTGGATTTACCGGAAATGAACTCTTGCTTGTAGGAAGACAAAGGGGCTTTGTTTGACTCCATTTCTGAAGGGAAATTCAGACCAGTGTTCTCATCCATGAAACCTACTCTGTTTTAACGCAAGAAGCATGCTCTTCTTTCCAGCGTCTCCAATACAACAGGAAACATGAGCATGCCCAGAAAAAAAGAACTGTGTTTCCTACTCATACGGACCATATCTAGTTGAACTCTGCTCATCAAACTGTAACAAACCACAGCATCTCATACATAGATGCTCTTTAGTTAATAGTGAAAAACGTATTGGGTTCATGAACTGTGTAAATTCATTTGAACCGGAAAATCACTGGGTTTACCGGAAATGAACTCTTGCTTGTAGGAAGACACAGAGGCTTTGGTTTCACTCCGTTTGTGAAGGGAAATTCAGACCAGTGTTCTCATCCATGAAACACCCTCTGTTTTAACGCAAGAAGCATCCTCTTCTGTCCAGAATCTGAAATACAGCAAGAAAATGAGCATTTCCAGAAAAATGAACTGTGTTTCCTACTCATACGGACAATATATAGTTGAACTCAGCTCATTAAACTGTAACAAACCACGGCATCTCTTACATAGATGCTGTTTAGTTAATAGTGAAAAACCTGTTCGGTTCGTGAACTGTGTAAATTCATTTGAGTCGAAAAATCAATGGGCTTACCGGAAATGAACTCTTGCTTGTAGGAAGACACAGAGCATTTGGTTTAACTCCGTTTCTGAAGGAAAATTCAGACCGGTGTTCTCATCCATGAAACATACTCTGTTTTAACGCAAGAAGCATGCTCTTCTTTCCAGCGTCTCCAATACAGCAAGAAACATGAGCATGCCCAGAAAAAAAGAACTGTGTTTCTTACTCATACGGACCATATCCAGTTAAACTCTGCTTATGAAACTGTAACAAACCACAGCATCTCTTACAAAAATGCTCTTTCATTTATAGTGTAAAACGTGTTGGGTTCGTGAACTGTGTAAATTCATTTGAGCCGAAAAATCACTGGGTTTACAGGAAATGAACTCTTGCTTGTAGGAAGACAGATAGGCTTTGGTTTAACTCCATTTGTGAAGGGAAATTCAGACCAGAGTTCTCATCCATGAAACACATTCTGTTTTAAAGCAAGAAGCATGCTCTTCTTTCCAGCGTTCCAATACAGCAAGAAACATGAGCATGCCCAGAAACAAAGAACTGTGTTTCTTACTCATACGGACCATATCCAGTTAAACTCTGCTTATGAAACTGTAACAAAACACAGCATCTCTTACAAAAATGCCCTTTCATTTATAGTGAAAAACGTGTTGGGTTCGTGAACTGTGTAAATTCATTTCAGCCGAAAAATCACTGGGTTTACCAGAAATGAACTCTTGCTTTGTAGGAAGACACAGAGGCTTTGGTTTCACTCGGTTTCTGAAGGAAAATTCAGACCAGTGTTGTCATCCATGAAACATACTCTGTTTTAACGCAAGAAGCATGCTCTTCTTTCCAGCATCTCCAATACAGCAGGAAACATGAGCATGCCCAGAAAAAAAGAACTGTGTTTCCTACTCGTACGGACCATATCTAGTTGAACACTGCTTATGAAACTGTAACAAACCACAGCATTTGTTACTTAGATGCTCTTTAGTTAATAGTGAAAAAGTATTTGGTTCATGAACTGTGTAAATTCATTTGAGCCGAAAAATCCCTGGGTTTACCGGAAAAGAACTCTTGCTTGTAGGAAGACACATAGGCTTTGGTTTAACTCCATTCGTGAAGGGAAATTCAGACCACAGTTCCCATCCATGAAACACATTCTGTTTTAACGCAAGAAGCAGGCTCTTCTTTCCAGCATCTCTAATACAGCCAGAAACATGAGCATGCCCAGAAAAAAAGAACTGTGTTTCCTACTCATATGGACCATATCTAGTTGACCTCTGCTCATTAAACTGTAACAAACCACAGCATCTCTTACATAGATGCTGTTTAGTTAATAGTAAAATCGTGTTGGTTTCGTGAACTGTGTAAATTCATTTGAGCCGAAAAATCACTGGGCTTACCGGATATGAACTCTTGCTTGTAGGAAGACACAGAGCCTCTGGTTTAACTCCGTTTCTGAAGGAAAATTCAGACCGGTGTTCTCATCCATGAAACATACTCAGTTTTAATGCAAGAAGCATGCTCTTTTTTCCAGTGTCTCTAATACAGCAACAAACATGAGCATGCCCAGAAAAAAAGAACTGTGTTTCTTACTCAGACGGACCATATCCAGTTAAACTCTGCTTATGAAACTGTAACACACCACAGCATCTCTTACAAAAATACCCTTTGATTTATAGTGAAAAACGTGTTGGTTTCGTGAACTGTGTAAATTCATTTGAGCTGAAAAATCACTGGATTTACCGGAAATGAACTCTTGCTTGTAGGAAGACAAAGGGGCTTTGTTTGACTCCATTTCTGAAGGGAAATTCAGACCAGTGTTCTCATCCATGAAACCTACTCTGTTTTAACGCAAGAAGCATGCTCTTCTTTCCAGCGTCTCCAATACAACAGGAAACATGAGCATGCCCAGAAAAAAAGAACTGTGTTTCCTACTCATACGGACCATATCTAGTTGAACTCTGCTCATCAAACTGTAACAAACCACAGCATCTCATACATAGATGCTCTTTAGTTAATAGTGAAAAAAGTATTGAGTTCATGAACTGTGTAAATTCATTTGAGCTGAAAAATCACTGGGTTTACTGGAAATGAACTCTTGCTTGTAGGAAGACACAGAGGCTTTGGTTTCACTCCGTTTGTGAAGGGAAATTCAGGCCAGATGTCTCATCCATGAAACACACTCTGTTTTAACGCAAGAAGCATGCTCTTCTTTCCAGCATCTCTAATACAGCAAGAAATATGAGCATGTACAGAAAAAATGAACTGTGTTACCTACACATACGGACCATATCTGCTTGAATTCTGATTATGAAACTGTAACAAACTACAGCATCTCTTACATAGAGCTATTTAGTTAATAGTGAAAAACATGTTGGGTTCGTAAACTGTGTAAATTCATTTGAGCCGAAAAATCACTGGGCTTACCGGAAATGAACTCTTGCTTGTAGGAAGACACAGAGCCTCTGGTTTAACTCCGTTTCTGATGGAAAATTCAGACCAGTGTTCTCATCCAGGAAACATACTCTGTTTTAACGCAAGAAGCATGCTCTTCTTTCCAGCGTCTCCAATACAGCAAGAAACATGAGCATGCCCAGAAACAAAGAACTGTGTTTCTTACTCATACGGACCATATCCAGTTAAACTCTGCTTATGAAACTGTAACAAAACACAGCATCTCTTACAAAAATGCCCTTTCATTTATAGTGAAAAACGTGTTGGGTTCGTGAACTGTGTAAATTCATTTCAGCCGAAAAATCACTGGGTTTACCGGAAATGAACTCTTGCTTTGTAGGAAGACACAGAGGCTTTGGTTTCACGAGGTTTCTGAAGGAAAATTCAGACCAGTGTTGTCATCCATGAAACATACTCTGTTTTAACGCAAGAAGCATGCTCTTCTTTCCAGCATCTCCAATACAGCAGGAAACATGAGCATGCCCAGAAAAAAAGAACTGTGTTTCCTACTCATACGGACGATATCTAGTTGAACACTGCTTATGAAAGTGTAACAAACCACAGCATTTGTTACATAGATGCTCTTTACTTAATAGTGAAAAAGTATTTGTTTCATGAACTGTGTAAATTCATTTGAGCCGAAAAATCCCTGGGTTTACCGGAAAAGAACTCTTGCTTGTAGGATGAAACATAGGCTTTGGTTTAACTCCATTTGTGAAGGGAAATTTAGACCACAGTTCTCATCCATGAAACACATTCTGTTTTAACGCAAGAAGCAGGCTCTTCTTTCCAGCATCTGTAATACAGCCAGAAACATGAGCATGCCCAGAAAAAAAGAACTGTGTTTCCTACTCATATGGACCATATCTAGTTGACCTCTGCTCATTAAACTGTAACAAACCACAGCATCTCTTACATAGATGCTGTTTAGTTAATAGTAAAATCGTGTTGGTTTCATGAACTGTGTAAATTCATTTGAGCCGAAAAATCACTGGGCTTACCGGAAATGAACTCTTGCTTGTAGGAAGACACAGAGCCTCTGGTTTAACTCCGTTTCTGATGGAAATTTCAGACCGGTGTTCTCATCCATGAAACATACTCAGTTTTAATGCAAGACGCATGCTCTTCTTTCCAGTGTCTCTAATAAAGCAACAAACATGAGCATGCCCAGAAAAAAAGAACTGTGTTTCTTACTCATACGGACCATATCCAGTTAAACTCTGCTTATGAAACTGTAACAAACCACAGCATCTCTTACAAAAATGCTTTTTCATTTATAGTGAAAAACGTGTTGTGTTCGTGAACTGTGTAAATTCATTTGAGCCGAAAAATCACTGGGTTTACCGGAAATGAACTCTTGCTTGTAGGAAGACACATAGGCTTTGGTTTAACTCCATTTGTGAATGGAAATTCAGACCAGAGCTCTCATCGATGAAACACATTCTGTTTTAAAGCAAGAAGCATGCTCTCCTTTCCAGCGTTTCCAATACAGCAAGAAACATGAGCATGCCCAGAAAAAATGAACTGTATTTCTTACTCATACGGACCATATACAGTTAAACTCTGCTTATGAAACTGTAACACACCACAGCATCTCTTACAAAAATACCCTTTGATTTATAGTGAAAAACGTGTTGGTTTCGTGAACTGTGTAAATTCATTTGAGCCGAAAAATCACTGGATTTACCGGAAATGAACTCTTGCTTGTAGGAAGACACAGAGCCTCTGGTTTAACTCCATCTCTGATGGAAAATTCAGACCGGTGTTCTCATCCATGAAACATACTCAGTTTTAATGCAAGAAGCATGCTCTTCTTTCCAGCGTCTCCAATACAACAGGAAACATGAGCATGCCCAGAAAAAAAGAACTGTGTTTCCTACTCATACGGACCATATCTAGTTGAACTCTGCTCATCAAACTGTAACAAACCACAGCATCTCATACATAGATGCTCTTTAGTTAATAGTGAAAAAAGTATTGAGTTCATGAAATGTGTAAATTCATTTGAGCTGAAAAATCACTGGATTTACCGGAAATGAACTCTTGCTTGTAGGAAGACACAGAGCCTCTGGTTTAACTCCGTTTCTGATGGAAAATTCAGACCGGTGTTCTCATCCATGAAACATACTCAGTTTTAATGCAAGAAGCATGCTCTTCTTTCCATCGTCTCCAATACAGAAAGAAACATGAGCATGCCCAGAAAAAAAGAACTGTGTTTCCTACTCATATGGACCATATCTAGTTGACCTCTGCTCATTAAACTGTAACAAAACACAGCATCTCTTACATAGATGCTGTTTAGTTAATAGTAAAATCGTGTTGGTTTCGTGAACTGTGTAAATTCATTTGAGCCGAAAAATCACTGGGCTTACCGGATATGACCTCTTGCTTGTAGGAAGACACAGAGCCTCTGGTTTAACTCCGTTTCTGAAGGAAAATTCAGACCAGTGTTCTCATCCATGAAACATACTCAGTTTTAATGCAAGAAGCATTCTCTTCTTTCCAGTGTCTCTAATACAGCAATAAACATGAGCATGCCCAGAAAAAAAGAACTGTGTTTCTTACTCAGACGGACCATTTCCAGTTAAACTCTGCTTATGAAACTGTAACACACCACAGCATCTCTTACAAAAATACCCTTTGATTTATAGTGAAAAACGTGTTGGTTTCGTGAACTGTGTAAATTCATTTGAGCCGAAAAATCACTGGATTTACCGGAAATGAACTCTTGCATGTAGGAAGACAAAGGGGCTTTGTTTGACTCTATTTCTGAAGGGAAATTCAGACCAGTGTTCTCATCCATGAAACCTACTCTGTTTTAACGCAAGAAGCATGCTCTTCTTTCCAGCGTCTCCAATACAACAGGAAACATGAGCATGCCCAGAAAAAAAGAACTGTGTTTCCTACTCATACGGACCATATCTAGTTGAACTCTGCTCATCAAACTGTAACAAACCACAGCATCTCATACATAGATGCTCTTTAGTTAATAGTGAAAAACGTATTGGGTTCATGAACTGTGTAAATTCATTTGAACCGGAAAATCACTGGGTTTACCGGAAATGAACTCTTGCTTGTAGGAAGACACAGAGGCTTTGGTTTCACTCCGTTTGTGAAGGGAAATTCAGGCCAGATGTCTCATCCATGAAACACACTCTGTTTTAACGCAAGAAGCATGCTCTTCTTTCCAGCATCTCTAATACAGCAAGAAATATGAGCATGTACAGAAAAAATGAACTGTGTTACCTACACATACGGACCATATCTGGTTGAATTCTGATTATGAAACCGTAACAATCTACAGCATCTCTTACATAGAACTATTTAGTTAATAGTGAAAAACATGTTGGGTTCGTAAACTGTGTAAATTCATTTGAGCCGAAAAATCACTGGGCTTACCGGAAATGAACTCTTGCTTGTAGGAAGACACAGAGCCTCTGGTTTAACTCCGTTTCTGATGGAAAATTCAGACCGGTGTTCTCATCCATGAAACATACTCTGTTTTAACGCAAGAAGCATGCTCTTCTTTCTAGCGTCTCCAATACAGCAAAAAACATGAGCATGCCCAGAAAAAAAGAACTGTGTTTCTTACTCATACGGACCATATCCAGTTAAACTCTGCTTATGAAACTGTAACAAACCACAGCATTCTTACAAAAATGCTTTTTCATTTATAGTGAAAAACGTGTTGTGTTCGTGAACTGTGTAAATTCATTTGAGCTGAAAAATCACTGGGTTTACCGGAAATGAACTCTTGCTTGTAGGAAGACACATAGGCTTTGGTTTAACTCCATTTGTGAAGGGAAATTCAGACCAGAGTTCTCATCCATGAAACACATTCTGTTTTAAAGCAAGAAGCATGCTCTTCTTTTCATCGTCTCCAATACAGCAAGAAACATGAGCATGCCCAGAAAAAATGAACTGTGTTTCTTACTCATACGGACCATATACAGTTAAACTCTGCTTATGAAACTGTAACACACCACAGCATCTCTTACAAAAATACCCTTTGATTTATAGTGAAAAACGTGTTGGTTTCGTGAACTGTGTAAATTCATTTGAGCCGAAAAATCACTGGATTTACCGGAAATGAACTCTTGCTTGTAGGAAGACACAGAGCCTCTGGTTTAACTCCATCTCTGATGGAAAATTCAGACCGGTGTTCTCATCCATGAAACATACTCAGTTTTAATGCAAGAAGCATGCTCTTCTTTCCAGCGTCTCCAATACAACAGGAAACATGAGCATGCCCAGAAAAAAAGAACTGTGTTTCCTACTCATATGGACCATATCTAGTTGAACTCTGCTCATCAAACTGTAACAAACCACAGCATCTCATACATAGATGCTCTTTAGTTAATAGTGAAAAAAGTATTGAGTTCATGAACTGTGTAAATTCATTTGAGCTGAAAAATCACTGGATTTACCGGAAATGAACTCTTGCTTGTAGGAAGACACAGAGCCTCTGGTTTAACTCCATCTCTGATTGAAAATTCAGACCGGTGTTCTCATCCATGAAACATACTCAGTTTTAATGCAAGAAGCATGCTCTTCTTTCCATCTTCTCCAATACAGAAAGAAACATGAGCATGCCCAGAAAAAAAGAACTGTGTTTCTTACTCAGACGGACCATATCCAGTTAAACTCTGCTTATGAAACTGTAACACACCACAGCATCTCTTACATAGATGCTCTTTCATTTATAGGGAAAAATGTGTTGGGTTCGTGAACTGTGTAAATTCATTTGAGCCGAAAAATCACTGGGTTTACCGGAAATGAACTCTTGCTTGTAGGAAGACACATAGGCTTTGGTTTAACTCCATTTGTGAAGGGAAATTCAGACCAGAGTTCTCATCATGGAAACACATTCTGTTTTAACGTAAGAAGCATGCTCTTCTTTCCAGCATCTCTCATACAGCCAGAAACATGAGCATGCCCAGAAAAAATGAACTGTGTTTCCTACTCATACCGACCCTACTTAGTTGACCTCTGCTCATTAAACTGTAAAAAACCACAGCATCTCTTACATAGATGCTGTTTAGTTAATAGTAAAATCGTGTTGGGTTCGTGAACTGTGTAAATTCATTTGAGCCCAAACATCACTGGGTTTCCCGGAAATGAACTCTTGCTTGTAGGAAGACACAGAGCCTTTGTTTAACTCCGTTTCTCATGGAAAATTCAGACCGGTGTTCTCATCCATGAAACATACTCAGTTTTAATGCAAGAAGCATGCTCTTCTTTCCAGTGTCTCCAATACAGCAACAAACATGAGCATGCCCAGAAAAAAAGAACTGTGTTTCTTACTCATACGGACCATATCCAGTTAAACTCTGCTTATGAAAGTGTAACAAACCATAGCATCTCTTACAAATATGCTCTTTCATTTATAGTGAAAATCGTGTTGGGTTCGTGAACTGTGTAAATACATTTGAGCCGAAATATTACTGGGTTTACCGGAAATGAACTCTTGCTTGTAGGAAGACACATAGGCTTTGGTTTAACTCCATTTCTGAAGGGAAATTCAGAACAGAGTTCTCATCCATGAAACACATTCTGTTTTAAAGCAAGAAGCATGCTCTTCTTTCCAGCATCTCTAATACAGCCAGAAACATGAGCATGCGCAGAAAAAAAGAACTGTGATTCTTACTCATACGGACCATATCCAGTTAAACTCTGCTTATGAAACTGTAACAAAACACAGCATCTCTTACATAGATGCTCTTTCATTTATAGTGAAAAACGTGTTGGGTTCGTGAACTGTGTAAATTCATTTGAGCCGAAAAATCACTGGGTTTACCGGAAATGAACTCTTGCTTGTAGGAAGACACATAGGCTTTGGTTTAACTCCATTTGTGAAGGGAAATTCAGACCAGAGTTCTCATCATGGAAACACATTCTGTTTTAACGTAAGAAGCATGCTCTTCTTTCCAGCATCTCTCATACAGCCAGAAACATGAGCATGCCCAGAAAAAATGAACTGTGTTTCCTACTCATACCGACCCTACTTAGTTGACCTCTGCTCATTAAACTGTAAAAAAACCACAGCATCTCTTACATAGATGCTGTTTAGTTAATAGTAAAATCGTGTTGGGTTCATGAACTGTGTAAATTCATTTGAGCCCAAACATCACTGGGTTTCCCGGAAATGAACTCTTGCTTGTAGGAAGACACAGAGCCTTTGTTTAACTCCGTTTCTCATGGAAAATTCAGACCGGTGTTCTCATCCATGAAACATACTCAGTTTTAATGCAAGAAGCATGCTCTTCTTTCCAGTGTCTCCAATACAGCAACAAACATGAGCATGCCCAGAAAAAAAGAACTGTGTTTCTTACTCATACGGACCATATCCAGTTAAACTCTGCTTATGAAAGTGTAACAATCCACAGCATCTCTTACAAATATGCTCTTTCATTTATAGTGAAAATCGTGTTGGGTTCGTGAACTGTGTAAATACATTTGAGCCGAAATATTACTGGGTTTACCGGAAATGAACTCTTGCTTGTAGGAAGACACATAGGCTTTGGTTTAACTCCATTTCTGAAGGGAAATTCAGAACAGAGTTCTCATCCATGAAACACATTCTGTTTTAAAGCAAGAAGCATGCTCTTCTTTCCAGCATCTCTAATACAGCCAGAAACATGAGCATGCCCAGAAAAAAAGAACTGTGTTTCCTACTCATACGGACCATATCTAGTTGACCTCTGCTCATTAAACTGTAACAAACCACAGCATCTCTTACATAGATGCTGTTTAGTTAATAGTAAAATCGTGTTGGGTTCGTGAACTGTGTAAATTCATTTGAGCCGAAAAATCACTGGGTTTACCGGAAATAAACTCTTGCTTGTAGGAAAACAAAGAGCCTTTGGTTTAACTCCGTTTGTGAAGGGAAATTCAGACCAGTGTTCTCATCCATGAAACACCCTCTGTTTTAATGCAAGAAGCATCCTCTGTCCAGAATCTGCAATCCAGCAAGAAATATGAGCATGTACAGAAAAAAAGAACTGTGTTTCCTCTCATGCGGAGCATATCTACTTGAACTCTGATTATGAAACTGTAACAAACTACAGCATCTCTTACATAGATGCTCTTTAGTTAATAGTGAAAAACGTGTTGGGTTCGTGATCTGTGTAAATTCATTTGAGCCGAAAAATCACTGGGCTTACCAGAAATGAACTCTTGCTTGTAGGAAGACACAGAGCCTTTGGTTTAACTCCGTTTCTGATGGAAAATTCAGACCGGGTTCACAACCATGAAACATACTCTGTTTTAACGCAAGAAGCATGCTCTTCTTTCCAGTGTCTCCAATACAGGAAGAAACATGAGCATGCCCAGAAAAAAAGAACTGTGTTTCTTACTCATACGGACCATATCCAGTTAAACTCTGCTTATGAAACTGTAACAAACCATAGCATCTCTTAAAAAATGCTCTTTCATTTATAGTGAAAAACGTGTTGGGTTCGTGAACAGTGTAAATTCATTTGAGCCGAAAAATCACTGGTTTTACCGGAAATGAACTCTTGCTTGTAGGAAGACACATAGGCTTTGGTTTAACTCCATTTGTGAAGGGAAATTCAGACCAGAGTTCTCATCATGGAAACACATTCTGTTTTAACGCAAGAAGCATGCTCTTCTTTCCAGCATCTCTAATACAGCAAGAAATATGAGCATGTACAGAAAAAATGAACTGTGTTACCTACACATACGGACCATATCTGGTTGAATTCTGATTATGAAACCGTAACAATCTACAGCATCTCTTACATAGAACTATTTAGTTAATAGTGAAAAACATGTTGGGTTCGTAAACTGTGTAAATTCATTTGAGCCGAAAAATCACTGGGCTTACCGGAAATGAACTCTTGCTTGTAGGAAGACACAGAGCCTCTGGTTTAACTCCGTTTCTGATGGAAAATTCAGACCGGTGTTCTCATCCATGAAACATACTCTGTTTTAACGCAAGAAGCATGCTCTTCTTTCTAGCGTCTCCAATACAGCAAGAAACATGAGCATGCCCAGAAAAAAAGAACTGTGTTTCTTACTCATACCGACCATATCCAGTTAAACTCTGCTTATGAAACTGTAACAAACCACAGCATTCTTACAAAAATGCTTTTTCATTTATAGTGAAAAACGTGTTGTGTTCGTGAACTGTGTAAATTCATTTGAGCTCAAAAATCACTGGGTTTACCGGAAATGAACTCTTGCTTGTAGGAAGACACATAGGCTTTGGTTTAACTCCATTTGTGAAGGGAAATTCAGACCAGAGTTCTCATCCATGAAACACATTCTGTTTTAAAGCAAGAAGCATGCTCTTCTTTCCAGCGTCTCCAATACAGCAAGAAACATGAGCATGCCCAGAAAAAATGAACTGTGTTTCTTACTCATACGGACCATATACAGTTAAACTCTGCTTATGAAACTGTAACACACCACAGCATCTCTTACAAAAATACCCTTTGATTTATAGTGAAAAACGTGTTGGTTTCGTGAACTGTGTAAATTCATTTGAGCCGAAAAATCACTGGATTTACCGGAAATGAACTCTTGCTTGTAGGAAGACACAGAGCCTCTGGTTTAACTCCATCTCTGATGGAAAATTCAGACCGGTGTTCTCATCCATGAAACATACTCAGTTTTAATGCAAGAAGCATGCTCTTCTTTCCAGCGTCTCCAATACAACAGGAAACATGAGCATGCCCAGAAAAAAAGAACTGTGTTTCCTACTCATATGGACCATATCTAGTTGAACTCTGCTCATCAAACTGTAACAAACCACAGCATCTCATACATAGATGCTCTTTAGTTAATAGTGAAAAAAGTATTGAGTTCATGAACTGTGTAAATTCATTTGAGCTGAAAAATCACTGGATTTACCGGAAATGAACTCTTGCTTGTAGGAAGACACAGAGCCTCTGGTTTAACTCCATCTCTGATGGAAAATTCAGACCGGTGTTCTCATCCATGAAACATACTCAGTTTTAATGCAAGAAGCATGCTCTTCTTTCCATCTTCTCCAATACAGAAAGAAACATGAGCATGCCCAGAAAAAAAGAACTGTGTTTCTTACTCAGACGGACCATATCCAGTTAAACTCTGCTTATGAAACTGTAACACACCACAGCATCTCTTACATAGATGCTGTTTAGTTAATAGTAAAATCGTGTTGGTTTCGTGAACTGTGTAAATTCATTTGAGCCGAAAAATCACTGGATTTACCGGAAATGAACTCTTGCTTGTAGGAAGACAAAGGGGCCTTGTTTGACTCCATTTCTGAAGGGAAATTCAGACCAGTGTTCTCATCCATGAAACCTACTCTGTTTTAACGCAAGAAGCATGCTCTTCTTTCCAGCGTCTCCAATACAACAGGAAACATGAGCATGCCCAGAAAAAAAGAACTGTGTTTCCTACTCATACGGACCATATCTAGTTGAACTCTGCTCATCAAACTGTAACAAACCACAGCATCTCATACATAGATGCTCTTTAGTTAATAGTGAAAAAAGTATTGAGTTCATGAACTGTGTAAATTCATTTGAGCTGAAAAATCACTGGGTTTACTGGAAATGAACTCTTGCTTGTAGGAAGACACAGAGGCTTTGGTTTCACTCCGTTTGTGAAGGGAAATTCAGGCCAGATGTCTCATCCATGAAACACACTCTGTTTTAACGCAAGAAGCATGCTCTTCTTTCCAGCATCTCTAATACTGCAAGAAATATGAGCATGTACAGAAATAATGAACTGTGTTACCTACACATACGGACCATATCTGCTTGAATTCTGATTATGAAACTGTAACAAACTACAGCATCTCTTACATAGAGCTATTTAGTTAATAGTGAAAAACACGTTGGGTTCGTAAACTGTGTAAATTCATTTGAGCCGAAAAATCACTGGGCTTACCGGAAATGAACTCTTGCTTGTAGGAAGACACAGAGCCTCTGGTTTAACTCCGTTTCTGATGGAAAATTCAGACCAGTGTTCTCATCCAGGAAACATACTCTGTTTTAACGCAAGAAGCATGCTCTTCTTTCCAGCGTCTCCAATAAAGCAAGAAACATGAGCATGCCCAGAAAAAAAGAACTGTGATTCTTACTCATACGGACCATATCCAGTTAAACTCTGCTTATGAAACTGTAACAAAACACAGCATCTCTTACATAGATGCTCTTTCATTTATAGTGAAAAATGTGTTGGGTTCGTGAACTGTGTAAATTCATTTGAGCCGAAAAATCACTGGGTTTACCGGAAATGAACTCTTGCTTGTAGGAAGACACATAGGCTTTGGTTTAACTCCATTTGTGAAGGGAAATTCAGACCAGAGTTCTCATCATGGAAACACATTCTGTTTTAACGTAAGAAGCATGCTCTTCTTTCCAGCATCTCTCATACAGCCAGAAACATGAGCATGCCCAGAAAAAATGAACTGTGTTTCCTACTCATACCGACCCTACTTAGTTGACCTCTGCTCATTAAACTGTAAAAAACCACAGCATCTCTTACATAGATGCTGTTTAGTTAATAGTAAAATCGTGTTGGGTTCGTGAACTGTGTAAATTCATTTGAGCCCAAACATCACTGGGTTTCCCGGAAATGAACTCTTGCTTGTAGGAAGACACAGAGCCTTTGTTTAACTCCGTTTCTCATGGAAAATTCAGACCGGTGTTCTCATCCATGAAACATACTCAGTTTTAATGCAAGAAGCATGCTCTTCTTTCCAGTGTCTCCAATACAGCAACAAACATGAGCATGCCCAGAAAAAAAGAACTGTGTTTCTTACTCATACGGACCATATCCAGTTAAACTCTGCTTATGAAAGTGTAACAAACCACAGCATCTCTTACAAATATGCTCTTTCATTTATAGTGAAAATCGTGTTGGGTTCGTGAACTGTGTAAATACATTTGAGCCGAAATATTACTGGGTTTACCGGAAATGAACTCTTGCATGTAGGAAGACACATAGGCTTTGGTTTAACTCCATTTCTGAAGGGAAATTCAGAACAGAGTTCTCATCCATGAAACACATTCTGTTTTAAAGCAAGAAGCATGCTCTTCTTTCCAGCATCTCTAATACAGCCAGAAACATGAGCATGCCCAGAAAAAAAGAACTGTGATTCTTACTCATACGGACCATATCCAGTTAAACTCTGCTTATGAAACTGTAACAAAACACAGCATCTCTTACATAGATGCTCTTTCATTTATAGTGAAAAACGTGTTGGGTTCGTGAACTGTGTAAATTCATTTGAGCCGAAAAATCACTGGGTTTACCGGAAATGAACTCTTGCTTGTAGGAAGACACATAGGCTTTGGTTTAACTCCATTTGTGAAGGGAAATTCAGACCAGAGTTCTCATCATGGAAACACATTCTGTTTTAACGTAAGAAGCATGCTCTTCTTTCCAGCATCTCTCATACAGCCAGAAACATGAGCATGCCCAGAAAAAATGAACTGTGTTTCCTACTCATACCGACCCTACTTAGTTGACCTCTGCTCATTAAACTGTAAAAAACCACAGCATCTCTTACATAGATGCTGTTTAGTTAATAGTAAAATCGTGTTGGGTTCGTGAACTGTGTAAATTCATTTGAGCCCAAAAATCACTGGGTTTCCCGGAAATGAACTCTTGCTTGTAGGAAGACACAGAGCCTTTGTTTAACTCCGTTTCTCATGGAAAATTCAGACCGGTGTTCTCATCCATGAAACATACTCAGTTTTAATGCAAGAAGCATGCTCTTCTTTCCAGTGTCTCCAATACAGCAACAAACATGAGCATGCCCAGAAAAAAAGAACTGTGTTTCTTACTCATACGGACCATATCCAGTTAAACTCTGCTTATGAAAGTGTAACAAACCACAGCATCTCTTACAAATATGCTCTTTCATTTATAGTGAAAATCGTGTTGGGTTCGTGAACTGTGTAAATACATTTGAGCCGAAATATTACTGGGTTTACCGGAAATGAACTCTTGCTTGTAGGAAGACACATAGGCTTTGGTTTAACTCCATTTCTGAAGGGAAATTCAGAACAGAGTTCTCATCCATGAAACACATTCTGTTTTAAAGCAAGAAGCATGCTCTTCTTTCCAGCATCTCTAATACAGCCAGAAACATGAGCATGCCCAGAAAAAAAGAACTGTGTTTCCTACTCATACGGACCATATCTAGTTGACCTCTGCTCATTAAACTGTAACAAACCACAGCATCTCTTACATAGATGCTGTTTAGTTAATAGTAAAATCGTGTTGGGTTCGTGAACTGTGTAAATTCATTTGAGCCGAAAAATCACTGGGTTTACCGGAAATAAACTCTTGCTTGTAGGAAAACAAAGAGCCTTTGGTTTAACTCCGTTTGTGAAGGGAAATTCAGACCAGTGTTCTCATCCATGAAACACCCTCTGTTTTAATGCAAGAAGCATCCTCTGTCCAGAATCTGCAATCCAGCAAGAAATATGAGCATGTACAGAAAAAAAGAACTGTGTTTCCTCTCATGCGGAGCATATCTACTTGAACTCTGATTATGAAACTGTAACAAACTACAGCATCTCTTACATAGATGCTCTTTAGTTAATAGTGAAAAACGTGTTGGGTTCGTGATCTGTGTAAATTCATTTGAGCCGAAAAATCACTGGGCTTACCAGAAATGAACTCTTGCTTGTAGGAAGACACAGAGCCTTTGGTTTAACTCCGTTTCTGATGGAAAATTCAGACCGGGTTCACAACCATGAAACATACTCTGTTTTAACGCAAGAAGCATGCTCTTCTTTCCAGTGTCTCCAATACAGGAAGAAACATGAGCATGCCCAGAAAAAAAGAACTGTGTTTCTTACTCATACGGACCATATCCAGTTAAACTCTGCTTATGAAACTGTAACAAACCATAGCATCTCTTAAAAAATGCTCTTTCATTTATAGTGAAAAACGTGTTGGGTTCGTGAACAGTGTAAATTCATTTGAGCCGAAAAATCACTGGGTTTACCGGAAATGAACTCTTGCTTGTAGGAAGACACATAGGCTTTGGTTTAACTCCATTTGTGAAGGGAAATTCAGACCAGAGTTCTCATCATGGAAACACATTCTGTTTTAACGCAAGAAGCATGCTCTTCTTTCCAGCATCTCTCATACAGCCAGAAACATGAGCATGCCCAGAAAAAAAGAACTGTGTTAACTACTCATACGAACCATATCTAGTTGACCTCTGCTCATTAAACTGTAACAAACCACAGCATCTCTTACATAGATGCTGTTTAGTTAATAGTAAAAGCGTGTTGGGTTCGTGAACTGTGTAAATTCATTTGAGCCAAAAAATCACTGGGTTTCCCGGAAATGAACTCAGGCTTGTAGGAAGACACAGATCCTTTGGTTTAACTCCGTTTCTGATGGAAAATTCAGACCAGTGTTCTCATCCATGAAACATACTTAGTTTTAATGCAAGAACCATGCACTTCTTTCCAGTGTCTCCAATACAGCAACAAACATGAGCATGCCCAGAAAAAAAGAACTGTGTTTCCTACTCATAGGGACCATATCTAGTTGACCTCTGCTCATTAAACTGTAACAAACCACAGCATCTCTTACATAGATGCTGTTTAGTTAATAGTAAAATCGTGTTGGGTTCGTGAACTGTGTAAATTCATTTGAGCCGAAAAATGACTGGGTTTACCGGAAATGAACTCTTGCTTGTAGGAAGACAAAGAGCCTTTGGTTTAACTCCGTTTGTGAAGGGGAATTCAGACCAGTGTTCTCATCCATGAAACAGCCTCTGTTTTAACGCAAGAAGCATCCACTGTCCAAAATCTGCAATCCAGCAAGAAATATGAGCATGTCCAGAAAAAAAGAACTGTGTTTCCTCTCAAGCAGAGCATATCTACTTGAACTCTGATTATGAAACTGTAAAAACTACAGCATCTCTTACATAGATGCTCTTTAGTTAATAGTGAAAAACGTGTTGGGTTCGTGATCTGTGTAAATTCATTTGAGCCGAAAAATCACTGGGCTTAGCGGAAAAGAACTCTTGCTTGTAGGAAGACACAGAGCCATTGGTTTAACTACGTTTCTGATGGAATATTCAGACCGGTGTTCTCATCCATGAAACATACTCAGTTTTAATGCAAGAAGCATGCTCTTCTTTCCATCTTCTCCAATACAGAAAGAAACATGAGCATGCCCAGAAAAAAAGAACTGTGTTTCCTACTCATATGGACCATATCTAGTTGACCTCTGCTCATTAAACTGTAACAAACCACAGCATCTCTTACATAGATGCTGTTTAGTTAATAGTAAAATCGTGTTGGTTTCGTGAACTGTGTAAATTCATTTGAGCCGAAAAATCACTGGATTTACCGGAAATGAACTCTTGCTTGTAGGAAGACAAAGGGGCTTTGTTTGACTCCATTTCTGAAGGGAAATTCAGACCAGTGTTCTCATCCATGAAACCTACTCTGTTTTAACGCAAGAAGCATGCTCTTCTTTCCAGCGTCTCCAATACAACAGGAAACATGAGCATGCCCAGAAAAAAAGAACTGTGTTTCCTACTCATACAGACCATATCTAGTTGAACTCTGCTCATCAAACTGTAACAAACCACAGCATCTCATACATAGATGCTCTTTAGTTAATAGTGAAAAAAGTATTGAGTTCATGAACTGTGTAAATTCATTTGAGCTGAAAAATCACTGGGTTTACTGGAAATGAACTCTTGCTTGTAGGAAGACACAGAGGCTTTGGTTTCACTCCGTTTGTGAAGGGAAATTCAGGCCAGATGTCTCATCCATGAAACACACTCTGTTTTAACGCAAGAAGCATGCTCTTCTTTCCAGCATCTCTAATACAGCAAGAAATATGAGCATGTACAGAAAAAATGAACTGTGTTACCTACACATACGGACCATATCTGCTTGAATTCTGATTATGAAACTGTAACAAACTACAGCATCTCTTACATAGAGCTATATAGTTAATAGTGAAAAACATGTTGGGTTCGTAAACTGTGTAAATTCATTTGAGCCAAAAAATCACTGGGCTTACCGGAAATGAACTCTTGCTTGTAGGAAGACACAGAGCCTATGGTTTAACTCCGTTTCTGATGGAAAATTCAGACCGGTGTTCTCATCCATGAAACATACTCAGTTTTAACGCAAGAAGCATGCTCTTCTTTCCATCGTCTCCAATACAGAAAGAAACATGAGCATGCCCAGAAAAAAAGAACTGAGTTTCTTACTCATACGGACCATATCCAGTTAAACTCTGCTTATGAAACTGTAACAAACCACAGCATCTCTTAAAAAATGCTCTTTCATTTATACTGAAAAACGTGTTGGGTTCGTGAACTGTGTAAATTCATTTGAGCCGAAAAATCACTGGGTTTACCGGAAATGAACTCTTGCTTGTAGGAAGACACATAGGCTTTGGTTTAACTCCATTTGTGAAGGGAAATTCAGACCAGAGTTCTCATCATGGAAACACATTCTGTTTTAACGTAAGAAGCATGCTCTTCTTTCCAGCATCTCTCATACAGCCAGAAACATGAGCATGCCCAGAAAAAATGAACTGTGTTTCCTACTCATACCGACCCTATCTAGTTGACCTCTGCTCATTAAACTGTAAAAAACCACAGCATCTCTTACATAGATGCTGTTTAGTTAATAGTAAAATCGTGTTGGGTTCGTGAACTATGTAAATTCATTTGAGCCGAAAAATCACTGGGTTTACCGGAAATGAACTCTTGCTTGTAGGAAGACACAGAGCCTTTGTTTAACTCCGTTTCTCATGGAAAATTCAGACCGGTGTTCTCATCCATGAAACACCCTCTGTTTTAATGCAAGAAGCATCCTCTGTCCAGAATCTGCAATCCAGCAAGAAATATGAGCATGTACAGAAAATAAGAACTGTGTTTCCTCTCACGCGGAGCATATCTACTTGAACTCTGATTATGAAACTGTAACAAACTACAGCATCTCTTACATAGATGCTCTTTAGTTAATAGTGAAAAACGTGTTGGGCTCGTGATCTGTGTAAATTCATTTGAGCCGAAAAATCACTGGGCTTAGCGGAAAGAACTCTTGTTTGTAGGAAGACAGAGAGCCATTGGTTTAACTACGTTTCTGATGGAAAATTCAGACCGGTGTTCTCATTCATGAAACATACTCAGTTTTAACGCAAGAAGCATGCTCTTCTTTCCAGCGTCTCCAATACAGCAAGAAACATGAGCATGCCCAGGAACAAAGAACTGTGTTTCTTACTCATACAAATCATATACAGTTAAACTCTGCTTATGAAACTGTAACACACCACACCATCTCTTACAAAAAAGCCCTTTCATTTATAGTGAAAAACGTGTTGGTTTTTTGAACTGTGTAAGTTCATTTGAGCCGAAAAATCACTGTGCTTACCGGAAATGAACTCTTGATTGTAGGAAGACACAGAGCCTTTGGTTTAACTCCGTTTCTGATGGAAAATTCAGACCGGGTTCACAACCATGAAACATACTCTGTTTTACGCCAGAAGCATGCTCTTCTTTCCAGTGTCTCCAATACAGGAAGAAACATGAGCATGCCCAGAAAAAAAGAACTGTGTTTCTTACTCATACGGACCATATCCAGTTAAACTCTGCTTATGAAACTGTAACAAACCACAGCATCTCTTAAAAAATGCTCTTTCATTTATAGTGAAAAACGTGTTGGGTTCGTGAACAGTGTAAATTCATTTGAGCCGAAAAATCACTGGGTTTACCGGATATGAACTCTTGCTTGTAGGAAGACACATAGGCTTTGGTTTAACTCCATTTGTTAAGGGAAATTCAGACCAGAGTTCTCATCATGGAAACACATTCTGTTTTAATGCAAGAAGCATGCTCTTCTTTCCAGCATCTCTCATACAGCCAGAAACATGAGCATGCCCAGAAAAAAAGAACTGTGTTAACTACTCATACGAACCATATCTAGTTGACCTCTGCTCATTAAACTGTAACAAACCACAGCATCTCTTACTACATGCTGTTAAGTTAATAGTAAAAGCGTGTTGGGTTCGTGAACTGTGTAAATTCATTTGAGCCCAAAAATCACTGGGTTTCCCGGAAATGAACTCAGGCTTGTAGGAAGACACAGAGCCTTTGGTTTAACTCCGTTTCTGGTGGAAAATTCAGACCAGTGTTCTCATCCATGAAACATACTCAGTTTTAATGCAAGAACCATGCTCTTCTTTCCAGTGTCTCCAATACAGCAACAAACATGAGCATGCCCAGAAAAAAAGAACTGTGTTTCCTACTCATAGGGACCATATCTAGTTGACCTCTGCTCATTAAACTGTAACAAACAACAGCATCTCTTACATAGATGCTGTTTAGTTAATAGTAAAATCATGTTGGGTTCGTGAACTGTGTAAATTCATTTGAGCCGAAAAATGTCTGGGTTTACCGGAAATGAACTCTTGCTTGTAGGAAGACAAAGAGCCTTTGGTTTAACTCCGTTTGTGAAGGGGAATTCAGACCAGTGTTCTCATCCATGAAACACCCTCTGTTTTAACGCAAGAAGCATCCACTGTCCAGAATCTGCAATCCAGCAAGAAATATGAGCATGTCCAGAAAAAAAGAACTGTGTTTCCTCTCAAGCGGAGCATATCTACTTGAACTCTGATTATGAAACTGTAAAAACTACAGCATCTCTTACATAGATGCTCTTTAGTTAATAGTGAAAAACGTGTTGGGTTCGTGATCTGTGTAAATTCATTTGAGCCTAAAAATCACTGGGCTTAGCGGAAAAGAAGTCTTGCTTGTAGGAAGACACAGAGCCTTTGGTTTAACACCGTTTCTGATGGAAAATTCAGACCTGTGTTCTCATCCATGAAACATACTCAGTTTTAACGCAAGAAGCATGCTTTTCTTTCCAGCATCTCTAATATAGCAAGAAATATGAGCATGCCCAGAAAAAAAGAACTGTGTTTCCTACTCATACGGACCATATCTAGTTGAACTCTGCTCATTAAACTGTAACAAACCACAGCATCTCTTACATAGATGCTGTTTAGTTAATAGTAAAATCGTGTTGGGTTCGTGAACTGTGTAAATTCATTTGAGCCGAAAAATCACTGGGTTTACTGGAGATAAACTCTTGCTTGTAGGAAGACAAAGAGCCTTTGGTTTAACTCCGTTTGTGAAGGGGAATTCAGACCAGTGTTCTCATCCATGAAACACCCTCTGTTTTAATGCAAGAAGCATCCTCTGTCCAGAATCTGCAATCCAGCAAGAAATATGAGCATGTCCAGAAAAAAAGAACTGTGTTTCCTCTCATGCGGAGCATATCTACTTGAACTCTGATTATGAAACTGTAACAAACTGCAGCATCTCTTACATAGATGCTCTTTAGTTAATAGTGAAAAACGTGTTGGGTTCGTGATCTGTGTAAATTTATTTGAGCCGAAAAATCACTGGGCTTAGCGGAAAAGAACTCTTGCTTGTAGGAAGACACAGAGCCTTTGGTTTAACTACGTTTCTGATGGAAAATTCAGACCGGTGTTCTCATTCATGAAACATACTCAGTTTTAACGCAAGAAGCATGCTCTTCTTTCCAGTGTCTCCAATACAGCAAGAAACATGAGCATGCCCAGAAACAAAGAACTGTGTTTCTTACTCATACGAATCATATACAGTTAAACTCTGCTTATGAAACTGTAACACACCACACCATCTCTTACAAAAATGCACTTTCATTTATAGTGAAAAACGTGTTGGTTTCGTGAACTGTGTAAGTTCATTTGAGCCGAAAAATCACTGGGCTTACCGGAAATGAACTCTTGCTTGTAGGAAGACACAGAGCCTCTGGTTTAACTCCGTTTCTGATGGAAAATTCAGACCGGTATTCTCATCCATGAAACATACTCAGTTTTAACGCAAGAAGCATGCTCTTCTTTCCATCGTCTCCAATACAGAAAGAAACATGAGCATGCCCAGAAAAACAGAACTGTGTTTCCTACTACTAGGGACCATATCTAGTTGAACTCTGCTTATGAAACTGTAACAAACCACAGCATCTCTGACATAGATGCTCTTTAGTTAATAGTGAAAAACGTATTGTGTTCATGAACTGTGTAAATTCATTTGAACCGCAAAATCACTGGGTTTACCGGAAATGAACTCTTGCTTGTAGGAAGACACAGAGCATTTGGTTTAACTCCGTTTCTGATGGAAAATTCAGACCGGTGTTCTCATCCATGAAACATACTCTGTTTTAACGCAAGAAGCATGCTCTTCTTTCCAGCGTCTCCAATACAGCAAGAAACATGAGCATGCCCAGAAAAAAAGAACTGTGTTTCTTACTCATACGGACCATATCCAGTTAAACTCTGCTTATGAAACTGTAACAAACCACAGCATCTCTTACAAAAATGCTCTTTCATTTATAGTGTAAAACGTGTTGGGTTCGTGAACTGTGTAAATTCATTTGAGCCGAAAAATCACTGGGTTTACCGGAAATGAACTCTTGCTTGTAGGAAGACACATAGGCTTTGGTTTAACTCCATTTGTGAAGGGAAATTCAGACCAGAGTTCTCATCCATGAAAAACATTCTCTTTTAAAGCAAGAAGCATGCTCTTCTTTCCAGCGTCTCCAATACAGCAAGAAACATGAGCATGCCCAGAAAAAAAGAACTGTGTTTCCTACTCATACGGACCATATATAGTTGAACTCAGCTCATTAAACTGTAACAAACCACGGCATCTCTTACATATTTGCTGTTTAGTTAATAGTGAAAAACCTGTTCGGTTCGTGAACTGTGTAAATTCATTTGAGCCGAAAAATCACTGGGCTTACCGGAAATGAACTCTTGCCTGTAGGAAGACACAGATCATTTGGTTTAACTCCGTTTCTGATGGAAAATTCAGACCGGTGTTCTCATCCATGAAACATACTCTGTTTTAACGCAAGAAGCATGTTCTTCTTTCCAGCGTCTCCAATACAGCAAGAAACATGAGCATGCCCAGAAAAAAAGAACTGTGTTTCTTACTCATACGGACCATATCCAGTTAAACTCTGCTTATGAAACTGTAACAAAACACAGCATCTCTTACAAAAATGCCCTTTCATTTATAGTGAAAAACGTGTTGGGTTCGTGAACTGTGTAAATTCATTTCAGCCGAAAAATCACTGGGTTTACCGGAAATGAACTCTTGCTTTGTAGGAAGACACAGAGGCTTTGGTTTCACTCGGTTTCTGAAGGAAAATTCAGACCAGTGTTGTCATCCATGAAACATACTCTGTTTTAACGCAAGAAGCATGCTCTTCTTTCCAGCATCTCCAATACAGCAGGAAACATGAGCATGCCCAGAAAAAAAGAACTGTGTTTCCTACTCATACGGACCATATCTAGTTGAACACTGCTTATGAAACTGTAACAAACCACAGCATTTGTTACTTAGATGCTCTTTAGTTAATAGTGAAAAAGTATTTGGTTCATGAACTGTGTAAATTCATTTGAGCCGAAAAATCCCTGGGTTTACCGGAAAAGAACTCTTGCTTGAAGGAAGACACATAGGCTTTGGTTTAACTCCATTTGTGAAGGGAAATTCAGACCACAGTTCTCATCCATGAAACACATTCTGTTTTAACGCAAGAAGCAGGCTCTTCTTTCCAGCATCTCTAATACAGCCAGAAAAATGAGCATGCCCAGAAAAAAAGAACTGTGTTTCCTACTCATATGGACCATATCTAGTTGACCTGTGCTCATTAAACTGTAACAAACCACAGCATCTCTTACATAGATGCTGTTTAGTTAATAGTAAAATCGTGTTGGTTTCGTGAACTGTGTAAATTCATTTGAGCCGAAAAATCACTGGGCTTACCGGATATGAAATCTTGCTTGTAGGAAGACACAGAGCCTCTGGTTTAACTCCGTTTCTGATGGAAAATTCAGACCGGTGTTCTCATCCATGAAACATACTCAGTTTTAATGCAAGAAGCATGCTCTTCTTTCCAGTGTCTCTAATCCAGCAACAAACATGAGCATGCCCAGAAAAAAAGAACTGTGTTTCTTACACATACGGACCATATCCAGTTAAACTCTGCTTATGAAACTGTAACACACCACAGCATCTCTTACAAAAATACCCTTTGATTCATAGTGAAAAACGTGTTGGTTTCGTGAACTGTGTAAATTCATTTGAGCCGAAAAATCACTGGATTTACCGGAAATGAACTCTTGCTTGTAGGAAGACAAAGAGCCTTTGTTTGACTCCATTTCTGAAGGGAAATTCAGACCAGTGTTCTCATCCATGAAACCTACTCTGTTTTAACGCAAGAAGCATGCTCTTCTTTCCAGCGTCTCCAATACAACAGGAAACATGAGCATGCCCAGAAAAAAAGAACTGTGTTTCCTACTCATACGGACCGTATCTAGTTGAACTCTGCTCATCAAACTGTAACAAACCACAGCATCTCATACATAGATGCTCTTTAGTTAATAGTGAAAAAAGTATTGAGTTCATGAACTGTGTAAATTCATTTGAGCTGAAAAATCACTGGGTTTACTGGAAATGAACTCTTGCTTGTAGGAAGACACAGAGGCTTTGTTTTCACTCCGTTTGTGAAGGGAAATTCAGGCCAGATGTCTCATCCATGAAACACACTCTGTTTTAACGCAAGAAGCATGCTCTTCTTTCCAGCATCTCTAATACAGCAAGAAATATGAGCATGTACAGAAAAAATGAACTGTGTTACCTACACATACGGACCATATCTGGTTGAATTCTGATTATGAAACTGTAACAAACTACAGCATCTCTTACATAGAGCTATTTAGTTAATAGTGAAAAACATGTTGGGTTCGTAAACTGTGTAAATTCATTTGAGCCGAAAAATCACTGGGCTTACCGGAAATGAACTCTTGCTTGTAGGAAGACACAGAGCCTCTGGTTTAACTCCATTTCTGATGGAAAATTCAGACCGGTGTTCTCATCCATGAAACATACTCAGTTTTAACGCAAGAAGCATGGTCTTCTTTCCATCGTCTCCAATACAGAAAGAAACATGAGCATGCCCAGAAAAAAAGAACTGAGTTTCTTACTCATACGGACCATATCCAGTTAAACTCTGCTTATGAAACTTTAACAAACCACAGCATCTCTTAAAAAATGCTCTTTCATTTATAGTGAAAAACGTGTTGGGTTCGTGAACTGTGAAAATTCATTTGAGCCGAAAAATCACTGGGTTTACCGGAAATGAACTCTTGCTTGTAGGAAGACACATAGGCTTTGGTTTAACTCCATTTGTGAAGGGAAATTCAGACCAGAGTTCTCATCATGGAAACACATTCTGTTTTAATGCAAGAAGCATGCTCTTCTTTCCAGCATCTCTCATACAGCCAGAAACATGAGCATGCCCAGAAAAAAAGAACTGTGTTTCCTACTCATACCGACCATATCTAGTTGACCTCTGCTCATTAAACTGTAACAAACCACAGCATCTCTTACATAGATGCTGTTTAGTTAATAGTAAAATCGAGTTGGGTTCGTGAACTGTGTAAATTCATTTGCTCCGAAAAATCACTGGGTTTACCGGAAATGAACTCTTGCTTGTAGGAAGACACAGAGCCTTTGTTTAACTCCGTTTCTGATGGAAAATTCAGACCGTTTTTCTCATCCATGAAACATACTCAGTTTTAATGCAAGAAGCATGCTCTTCTTTCCAGTGTCTCCAATACAGCAACAAACATGAGCATGCCCAGAAACAAAGAACTGTGTTTCTTACTCATACAAATCATATACAGTTAAACTCTGCTTATGAAACTGTAACACACCACACCATCTCTTACAAAAATGCCCTTTCATTTATAGTGAAAAACGTGTTGGTTTCGTGAACTGTGTAAGTTCATTTGAGCCGAAAAATCACTGTGCTTACCGGAAATGAACTCTTGCTTGTAGGAAGACACAGAGCCTTTGGTTTAACTCCGTTTCTGATGGAAAATTCAGACCGGGTTCACAACCATGAAACATACTCTGTTTTAACGCAAGAAGCATGCTCTTCTTTCCAGCGTCTCCAATACAGGAAGAAACATGAGCATGCCCAGAAAAAAAGAATTGTGTTTCTTACTCATACGGACCATATCCAGTTAAACTCTGCTTATGAAACTGTAACAAACCACAGCATCTCTTAAAAAATGCTCTTTCATTTATAGTGAAAAACGTGTTGGGTTCGTGAACTGTGTAAATTCATTTGAGCCGAAAAATCACTGGGTTTACCGGAAATGAACTCTTGCTTGTAGGAAGACACATAGGCTTTGGTTTAACTCCATTTGTGAAGGGAAATTCAGACCAGAGTTCTCATCATGGAAACACATTCTGTTTTAACGCAAGAAGCATGCTCTTCTTTCCAGCATCTCTCATACAGCCAGAAACATGAGCATGCCCAAAAAAATGAACTGTGTTAACTACTCATATGGGCCATATCTAGTTGACCTCTGCTCATGAAACTGTAACAAACCACAGCATCTCTTACATAGATGCTGTTTAGTTAATAGTAAAAGCGTGTTGGGTTCGTGAACTGTGTAAATTCATTTGAGCCGAAAAATCACTGGGTTTCCCGGAAATGAACTCAGGCTTGTAGGAAGACACAGAGCCTTTGGTTTAACTCCGTTTCTGATGGAAAATTCAGACCGGTGATCTCATCCATGAAACATACTCAGTTTTAATGCAAGAACCATGCTCTTCTTTCCAGTGTCTCCAATACAGCAACAAACATGAGCATGCCCAGAAAAAAAGAACTGGGTTTCCTACTCATACGGACCATATCTACTTGACCTCTGCTCATTAAACTGTAACAAACCACAGCATCTCTTACATAGATGCTGTTTAATTAGTAGTAAAATCGTGTTGGGTTCGTGAACTGTGTAAATTCATTTGAGCCGAAAAATGACTGGGTTTACCGGTAATGAACTCTTGCTTGTAGGAAGACAAAGAGCCTTTGGTTTAACTCCGTTTGTGAAGGGGAATTCAGACCAGTGTTCTCATCCATGAAACACCCTCTGTTTTAACGCAAGAAGCATCCTCTGTCCAGAATCTGCAATCCAGCAAGAAATATGAGCATGTCCAGAAAAAAAGAACTGTGTTTCCTCTCATGCGGAGCATATCTACATGAACTCGGATTATGAAACTGTAACAAACTACAGCATCTCTTACACAGATGCTCTTTAGTTAATAGTGAAAAACGTGTTGGGTTCGTGATCTGTGTAAAATCTTTTGAGCCTAAAAATCACTGGGCTTAGCGGAAAAGAACTCTTGCTTGTAGGAAGACAGAGAGCCTTTGGTTTAACACCGTTTCTGATGGAAAATTCAGACCTGTGTTCTCATCCATGAAACATACTCAGTTTTAACGCAAGAAGCATGCTTTTCTTTCCAGCATCTCTAATATAGCAAGAAATATGAGCATGCCCAGAAAAAAAGAACTGTGTTTCCTACTCATACGGACCATATCTAGTTGAACTCTGCTCATTAAACTGTAACAAACCACAGCATCTCTTACATAGATGCTGTTTAGTTAATAGTAAAATCGTGTTGGGTTCGTGAACTGTGTAAATTCATTTGAGCCGAAAAATCACTGGGTTTACTGGAGATAAACTCTTGCTTGTAGGAAGACAAAGAGCCTTTGGTTTAACTCCGTTTGTGAAGGGGAATTCAGACCAGTGTTCTCATCCATGAAACACCCTCTGTTTTAATGCAAGAAGCATCCTCTGTCCAGAATCTGCAATCCAGCAAGAAATATGAGCATGTCCAGAAAAAAAGAACTGTGTTTCCTCTCATGCGGAGCATATCTACTTGAACTCTGATTATGAAACTGTAACAAACTACAGCATCTCTTACATAGATGCTCTTTAGTTAATAGTGAAAAACGTGTTGGGTTCGTGATCTGTGTAAATTTATTTGAGCCGAAAAATCACTGGGCTTAGCGGAAAAGAACTCTTGCTTGTAGGAAGACACAGAGCCTTTGGTTTAACTACGTTTCTGATGGAAAATTCAGACCGGTGTTCTCATTCATGAAACATAATCAGTTTTAACGCAAGAAGCATGCTCTTCTTTCCAGTGTCTCCAATACAGCAAGAAACATGAGCATGCCCAGAAACAAAGAACTGTGTTTCTTACTCATACGAATCATATACAGTTAAACTCTGCTTATGAAACTGTAACACACCACACCATCTCTTACAAAAATGCACTTTCATTTATAGTGAAAAACGTGTTGGTTTCGTGAACTGTGTAAGTTCATTTGAGCCGAAAAATCACTGGGCTTACCAGAAATGAACTCTTGCTTGTAGGAAGACACAGAGCCTCTGGTTTAACTCCGTTTCTGATGGAAAATTCAGACCGGTATTCTCATCCATGAAACATACTCAGTTTTAACGCAAGAAGCATGCTCTTCTTTCCATCGTCTCCAATACAGAAAGAAACATGAGCATGCCCAGAAAAACAGAACTGTGTTTCCTACTACTAGGGACCATATCTAGTTGAACTCTGCTTATGAAACTGTAACAAACCACAGCATCTCTGACATAGATGCTCTTTAGTTAATAGTGAAAAACGTATTGTGTTCATGAACTGTGTAAATTCATTTGAACCGCAAAATCACTGGGTTTACCGGAAATGAACTCTTGCTTGTAGGAAGACACAGAGCATTTGGTTTAACTCCGTTTCTGATGGAAAATTCAGACCGGTGTTCTCATCCATGAAACATACTCTGTTTTAACGCAAGAAGCATGCTCTTCTTTCCAGCGTCTCCAGTACAGCAAGAAACATGAGCATGCCCAGAAAAAAAGAACTGTGTTTCTTACTCATACGGACCATATCCAGTTAAACTCTGCTTATGAAACTGTAACAAACCACAGCATCTCTTACAAAAATGCTCTTTCATTTATAGTGTAAAACGTGTTGGGTTCGTGAACTGTGTAAATTCATTTGAGCCGAAAAATCACTGGGTTTACCGGAAATGAACTCTTGCTTGTAGGAAGACACATAGGCTTTGGTTTAACTCCATTTGTGAAGGGAAATTCAGACCAGAGTTCTCATCCATGAAAAACATTCTCTTTTAAAGCAAGAAGCATGCTCTTCTTTCCAGCGTCTCCAATACAGCAAGAAACATGAGCATGCCCAGAAAAAAAGAACTGTGTTTCCTACTCATACGGACCATATATAGTTGAACTCAGCTCATTAAACTGTAACAAACCACGGCATCTCTTACATATTTGCTGTTTAGTTAATAGTGAAAAACCTGTTCGGTTCGTGAACTGTGTAAATTCATTTGAGCCGAAAAATCACTGGGCTTACCGGAAATGAACTCTTGCCTGTAGGAAGACACAGATCATTTGGTTTAACTCCGTTTCTGATGGAAAATTCAGACCGGTGTTCTCATCCATGAAACATACTCTGTTTTAACGCAAGAAGCATGTTCTTCTTTCCAGCGTCTCCAATACAGCAAGAAACATGAGCATGCCCAGAAAAAAAGAACTGTGTTTCTTACTCATACGGACCATATCCAGTTAAACTCTGCTTATGAAACTGTAACAAAACACAGCATCTCTTACAAAAATGCCCTTTCATTTATAGTGAAAAACGTGTTGGGTTCGTGAACTGTGTAAATTCATTTCAGCCGAAAAATCACTGGGTTTACCGGAAATGAACTCTTGCTTTGTAGGAAGACACAGAGGCTTTGGTTTCACTCGGTTTCTGAAGGAAAATTCAGACCAGTGTTGTCATCCATGAAACATACTCTGTTTTAACGCAAGAAGCATGCTCTTCTTTCCAGCATCTCCAATACAGCAGGAAACATGAGCATGCCCAGAAAAAAAGAACTGTGTTTCCTACTCATACGGACCATATCTAGTTGAACACTGCTTATGAAACTGTAACAAACCACAGCATTTGTTACTTAGATGCTCTTTAGTTAATAGTGAAAAAGTATTTGGTTCATGAACTGTGTAAATTCATTTGAGCCGAAAAATCCCTGGGTTTACCGGAAAAGAACTCTTGCTTGAAGGAAGACACATAGGCTTTGGTTTAACTCCATTTGTGAAGGGAAATTCAGACCACAGTTCTCATCCATGAAACACATTCTGTTTTAACGCAAGAAGCAGGCTCTTCTTTCCAGCATCTATAATACAGCCAGAAAAATGAGCATGCCCAGAAAAAAAGAACTGTGTTTCCTACTCATATGGACCATATCTAGTTGACCTGTGCTCATTAAACTGTAACAAACCACAGCATCTCTTACATAGATGCTGTTTAGTTAATAGTAAAATCGTGTTGGTTTCGTGAACTGTGTAAATTCATTTGAGCCGAAAAATCACTGGGCTTACCGGATATGAAATCTTGCTTGTAGGAAGACACAGAGCCTCTGGTTTAACTCCGTTTCTGATGGAAAATTCAGACCGGTGTTCTCATCCATGAAACATACTCAGTTTTAATGCAAGAAGCATGTTCTTTTTTCCAGTGTCTCCAATACAGCAACAAACATGAGCATGCCCAGAAAAAAAGAACTGTGTTTCTTACTCATACGCAACATATCCAGTTAAACTCTGCTTATGAAACTGTAACAAATCACAGCATCTCTTACAAAAATGCTCTTTCATTTATAGTGAAAAACGTGTTGGGTTCGTGAACTGTGTAAATTCATTTGAGCTGAAAAATCACTGGGTTTACCGGAAATGAACTCTTGCTTTGTAGGAAGACACAGAGGCTTTGGTTTCACTTCGTTTGTGAAGGAAAATTCAGACCAGTGTTCTCATCCATGAAACATACTCTGTTTTAACGCAAGAAGCATGCTCTTCTTTCCAGCGTCTCCAATACAGCAGGAAACAAGAGCATGCCCAGAAAAAAAGAACTGTGTTTCCTACTCATACGGACCATATCTAGTTGAACACTGCTTATGAAACTGTAACAAACCACAGGATGTGTTACATAGATGCTCTTTAGTTAATAGTGAAAAAAGTATTGGGTTCATGAACTGTGTAAATTCATTTCAGCCGAAAAATCACTGGGTTTACCGGAAATGAACTCTTGCTTGTAGGAAGACACAGAGGCTTTGGTTTCACTCCGTTTGTGAAGGGAAATTCAGGCCAGATGTCTCATCCATGAAACACACTCTGTTTTAATGCAAGAAGCATGCTCTTCTTTCCAGCATCTCTAATACAGCAAGAAATATGAGCATGTACAGAAAAAATGAACTGTGTTACCTACACATACGGACCATATCTGGTTGAATTCTGATTATGAAACTGTAACAAACCACAGCATCTCTTACAAAAATGCTCTTTCATTTATAGTGAAAATCGTGTTGGGTTCGTGAACTGTGTAAATACATTTGAGCCGAAATATCACTGGGTTTACCGGAAATGAACTCTTGCTTGTAGGAAGACACATAGGCTTTGGTTTACTCCATTTGTGAAGGGAAATTCAGACCAGAGTTCTCATCCATGAAACACATTCTGTTTTAAAGCAAGAAGCATGCTCTTCTTTCCAGCATCTCTAATACTGCCAGAAACATGAGCATGCCCAGAAAAAAAGAACTGTGTTTCCTACTCATACGGACCATATCTAGTTGAACTCTGCTCATTAAACTGTAACAAACCACAGCATCTCTTACATAGATGCTGTTTAGTTAATAGTAAAATCGTGTTGGGTTTGTGAACTGTGTAAATTCATTTGAGCCGAAAAATCACTGGGTTTACCGGAAATGAACTCTTGCTTGTAGGAACACAAAGAGCCTTTGGTTTAACTCCATTTCTGAAAGGAAATTCAGACCAGTGTTCTCATCCATGAAACACCCTCTGTTTTAACGCAAGAAGCATCCTCTTCTGTCCAGAATCTGCAATACAGCAAGAAATATGAGCATGTCCAGAAAAAATGAACTGTGTTTCCTACTCATAAGGATCATATCTGGTTCAACTCTGATTATGAAACTGTAACAAACTACAGCATCTCTTACATAGATGCTATTTAGTTAATAGTGAAAAACGTGTTGGGTTCGTGAACTGTTAAATTCATTTGAGCCGAAAAATCACTGTGCTTACCGGAAATGAACTCTTGCTTGTAGGAACACACAGAGCCTTTGGTTTAACTCTGTTTCTGATGGAAAATTCAGACCGGGTTCACAACCATGAAACATACTCTGTTTTAACGCAAGAAGCATGCTCTTCTTTCCAGCGTCTCCAATACAGGAAGAAACATGAGCATGCCCAGAAAAAAAGAACTGTGTTTCTTACTCATACGGACCATATCCAGTTAAACTCTGCTTATGAAACTGTAACAAACCACAGCATCTCTTAAAAAATGCTCTTTCATTTATAGTGAAAAACGTGTTGGGTTCGTGAACTGTGTAAATTCATTTGAACCGAAAAATCACTGGGTTTACCGGAAAGGAACTCTTGCATGTAGGAAGACACATAGGCTTTGGTTTAACTCCATTTGTGAAGGGAAATTCAGACCAGAGTTCTCATCATGGAAACACATTCTGTTTTAACACAAGAAGCATGCTCTTCTTTCCAGCATCTCTCATACAGCAACAAACATTAGCATGCCCAGAAAAAAAGAACTGTGTTTCCTACTCATACGGACCATATCTAGTTGACCTCTACTCATTAAACTGTAACAAACCACTGCATCTCTTACATAGATGCTGTTTAGTTAATAGTAAAATCGTGTTGGGTTCGTGAACTGCGTAAATTCATTTTAGCCGAAAAATGACTGGGTTTACCGGAAATGAACTCTTGCTTGTAGGAAGACAAAGAGCCTTTTGTTTAACTCCGTTTGTGAAGGGGAATTCAGACCAGTGTTCTCATCCATGAAACACCCTCTGTTTTAACGCAAGAAGCATCCTCTGTCCAGAATCTGCAATCCAGCAAGAAATATGAGCATGTCCAGAAAAAAAGAACTGTGTTTCCTCTCATGCAGAGCATATCTACTTGAACTCTGATTATGAAACTGTAACAAACTACAGCATCTCTTACATAGATGCTCTTTAGTTAATAGTGAAAAACGTGTTGGGTTCGTGATCTGTGTAAATTCATTTGAGCCTAAAAATCACAGGGCTTAGCGGAAAAGAACTCTTGCTTGTAGGAAGACACAGAGCCTTTGGTTAAACACCGTTTCTGATGGAAAATTCAGACCGGTGTTCTCATCTATGAAACATACTCAGTTTTAATGCAAGAAGCATGCTCTTCTTTCCAGTGTCTCCAATACAGCAACAAACATGAGCATGCCCAGAAAAAAAGAACTGTGTTTCCAACTCATAGGGACCATATGTAGTTGAACTCTGCTTATGAAACTGTAACAAACCACAGCATCTCTTACATAGATGGTCTTTAGTTAATAGTGAAAATTGTGTTGGGTTCGTGAACTGTGAAAATTCATTTGAGCCGAAAAATCACTGGGTATACCAGAAATGAACTCTTGCTTGTAGGAAGACACAGGGTTTGTTTTATCTCCGTTTGTGAAGGGAAATTCAGAGCAGTGTTCTCATCCATGAAACACCCTCTATTTTAACGCAAGAAGCATCCTCTTCATTCCAGAGTCTGCAATAAAAAAAGAAATATGAGCATGACCAGAAAAAAAGAACTGTCTTTCTTACTCATATGGACCATATCCAGTTAAACTCTACTTATGAAAGTGTAACAAACCACAGCATCTCTTACAAAAATGCTCTTTCATTTATAGTGAAAAAAGTTTTGGGTTCGTGAACTGTGTAAATTCATTTGAGCCAAAAAATCACTGGGTTTACCGGAAATGAACTCTTGCTTGTAGGAAGACACAGAGGCTTTGGTTTCACTCCGTTTGTGAAGGGAAATTCAGGCCAGATGTCTCATCCATGAAACACCCTGTATTTTAACGCAAGAAGCATCCTCTTCTGTCCAGCATCTGCAATACAGCAAGAAATATGTGCATGTCCAGAAAAAATGAACTGTGTTTCCTACTCATAAGGACCATATCTGGTTTAACTCTGATTATGAAGCTTTAACAAACTACAGCATCTTTTACATAGATGCTGTTTAGTTAATAGAGAAAAACGTGTTGGGTTCGTGAACTGTGTAAATTCATTTCAGCCGAAAAATCACTGGGTTTACCGGAAAAGAACTCTTGCTTTGTAGGAATACACAGAGGCTTTGTTTTCACTGCTGTTCTGAAGGAAAATTCAGACCAATGTTCTCATCCATGAAACACCCTCTGTTTTAATGCAAGAAGCATCCTCTTCATTCCAGAGTCTGCAATACAGCAAGAAATATGAGCATGTCCAGAAAAAAAGAACTCTGTTTCCTACTCATGCGGATCCTATCTAGTTGAACTCTGCTTATGAAACTGTAACAAACCACAGCATCTCTGACATAGATGCTCTTTAGTTAATAGTGAAAAACGTATTGGGTTCATGAACTGTGTAAATTCATTTGAGCCGCAAAATCACCGGGTTTACCGGAAATGAACTCTTTTTTGTAGGAAGATTCAGAGGCTTTGTTTTCACTCCTTTTGTGAAGGGAAATTCAGACCAGAGTTCTCATCCATGAAACACACTCTGTTTTAACGCAAGAAGCATGCTCTTCTTTCCAGCATCTCTAATACAGCAAGAAACATGAGCATGCCCAGAAAAACAGAACTGTGTTTCTTACTCATACGTACCATATCCAGTTAAACTCTGCTTATGATACTGTAACAAACCACAGCATCTCTTACAAAAATGCCCTTTCATTTATACTGTAAAACCTGTTGGGTTCATGAATTGTATAATTTCATTTCAGCCGAAAAATCACTGGGTTTACTGGAAATGATCTCTTGCTTTGTAGGAAGACACATAGGCTTTGGTTTCACTCCATTTCTGAAGGAAAATTCAGACCAGTGTTCTCATCCATGAAACATACTCTGTTTTAACGCAAGAAGCATCCTCTTCTGTCAAGAATCTGCAATCCAACAAGAAATATGAGCATGTCCAGAAAAAATGAACTGTGTTTCCTACTCATACGGAGCATATCTAGTTGAACTCTGATTATGAAACTGTAACCAACTACAGCATCACTTACATATATGCTCTTTAGTTAATAGTGAAAAACGTGTTGGGTTCGTGAACTGTGTAAATTCATTTGAGCCGAAAAATCACTGGGCTTACCGGAAAAGAACTCTTGCTTGTAGGAAAACACAGAGCCTTTGGTTTAACTCCGTTTCTGATGGAAAATTCAGACCGGTGTTCTCATCCATGAAACATACTCTGTTTTAACACAAGAAGCATGCTCTTCTTTCCAGCGTCTCCAATACAGCAAGAAACATGAGCATGCCTAGAAAAAAAGAAAGTGTTTCCAACTCATACGGACCATATCTAGTTGAACTCTGCTTATGAAACTGTAACAAACCACAGCATCTCTTACATAGATGGTCTTTAGTTAATAGTGAAAATTGTGTTGGGTTCGTGTACTGTGTAAATTCATTTGAGCCGAAAAATCACTGGGTATACCAGAAATGAACTCTTGCTTGTAGGAAGACACAGGGTTTGTTTTATCTCC
>CATKUP010000884.1:0-52000 GCA_949786385.1 Onychomys leucogaster
TTGCTTGTAGGAAGACATACTTCTGGCATTTAACTCCGTTTCTGAAGGGAAACACACGGCACAGTTCTCATCCATGGAACACATCCTGCTTTAGAGCAAGAAGCATGCTCTTGCTTTCTAGAGTCTCTAATACAGAGGGAAACGTGAGTGTGCTCAGAACAAAAGAACTGTGTTTCCTACACACACAGACCATATCTAATTCAACTCTGTTTCTGAAACTGATACAAACCACAGGTCTTCTAACATCCAATGCTTTTCAGATAAGAGCGAGAAACGTGTGAGCTTTGTGAACAATGTAGCTTCGTTTGAGCTGAAAAGTGACTGCGTTTACCTGAAACGAAGTCTTGCTTGTAGGAAGGCACAGAGCCTGGCATTTAACTCCGTTTCTGAAGGGAAACACACGGCACAGTTCTCATCCATGAAACACAGTCTGCTTTAGAGCAAGAAGCACGCTCTTGCTTTCTAGAGTCTCTAATACAGAAGGAAACGTTAGTGTGCTCATAACAAAAGAACTGTGTTTCCTACACACAGACCATATCTCGTTCAACTCTGTTTCTGAAACTGATACAAACCACAGGTCCTCTAACATCCAATGCTTTTCAGGTAAGAGCCAGAAACGTGTGAGCTTCGTGAACAATGTATCATCGTTTGAGCTGAAAAGTGACTGCATTTACCTGAAACGAAGTCTTGCTTGAAGAAAGACACAGAGCCTTGCATTTTACTCCGCTTCTGAAGGGAAACACACGGCACAGTCCTCATCCATGAAACACACTCTGCTTTAGAGCAAGAAGCACGCTCTTGCTTTCTAGAGTCTCTAATACAGAGGGAAACGTGAGTGTGCTCAGAAGGAAAGAACTGTGTTTCCTACACACGGACCATATCTAGTTCAACTCTGTTTCTGAAACTGATACAAACCACAGGTCCTCTAACATCCAATGCTTTTCAGTTAAGAGCGAGAAACGTGTGAGCTTCGTGAACAATGTAGCTTCATTTGAGCTGAAAGGTGACTGCGTTTACCTGAAACGAAGTCTTGCTTGTAGGAAAACACATGCCTGGCATTTAACTCCGTTTCTGAAGGGAAACACACGGCACAGTTCTCTTCCATGAAACACATTCTGCTTTAGAGCAAGAAGCACGCTCTTGCTTTCTAGAGTCTCTAATACAGAGGGAAACGTGAGTGTGCTCAGAACAAAAGAACTGTGTTTCCTACACACACAGACCATATCTAGTTCAACTCTGTTTCTGAAACTGATACAAACCACAGGTCCTCTAACATCCAATGCTTTTCAGTTAAGAGCGAGAAACGTGTGAGCTTTGTGAACAATGTAGCTTCGTTTGAGCTGAAAAGTGACTGCGTTTACCTGAAACGAAGTCTTGCTTGTAGGAAGGCACAGAGCCTGGCATTTAATTCCGTTTCTGAAGGGAAACACACGGTACAGTTCTCATCCATGAAACACAATCTGCTTTAGAGCAAGAAGCACGCTCTTGCTTTCTAGAGTCTCTAATACAGAAGGAAACGTTAGTGTGCTCATAACAAAAGAACTGTGTTTCCTACACACAGACCATATCTAGTTCAACTCTGTTTCTGAAACTGATACAAACCACAGGTCCTCTAACATCCAATGCTTTTAAGGTAAGAGCCAGAAACGTGTGAGCTTCGTGAACAATGTATCATCGTTTGAGCTGAAAAGTGACTGCATTTACCTCAAAGGAAGTCTTGCTTGAAGAAAGACACAGAGCCTGGCATTTAACTCCGTTTCGGAAGGGAAACACACGGCACAGTTCTCATCCATGAAACACACTCTGCATTAGAGCAAGAAGCACGCTCTTGCTTTCTAGAGTCTCTAATACAGAGGGAAACGTGAGTGTGCTCAGAAGAAAAGAACTGTGTTTCCTACACACGGACCATATCTAGTTCAACTCTGTTTCTGAAACTGATACAAACCACAGGTCCTCTAACATCCAATGCTTTTCAGTTAAGAGCGAGAAACGTGTGAGCTTTGTGAACAATGTAGCTTCGTTTGAGGTGAAAAGTGACTGCGTTTACCTGAAACGAAGTCTTGCTTGTAGGAAGACACAGAGCCTTGCATTTAACTCCGCTTCTGAAGGGAAACACACAGCACAGTCCTCATCCATGAAACACACTCTGCTTTAGAGCAAGAAGCACGCTCTTGATTTCTAGAGTCCCTAATACAGAGGGAAACGTGAGTGTGCTCAGAAGAAAAGACTGTGTTTCCTACACACGGACCATATCTAGTTCAACTCTGTTTCTGAAACTGATACAAACCACAGGTCCTCTAACATCCAATGCTTTTCAGTTAAGAGCGAGAAACGTGTGAGCTTCGTGAACAATGTAGCTTCCTTTGAGCTGAAAAGTGACTGCGTTTACCTGAAACAAAGTCTTGCTTGTAGGAAATCACATGCCTGGCATTTAACTCCGTTTCTGAAGGGAAACACACGGCACAGTTCTCATCCATGAAACACACTCTGCTTTAGAGCTGAAGCACGCTCTTGCTTTCTAGAGTCTCTAATACAGAGGGAAACGTGAGTGTGCTCAGAACAAAAGAACTGTGTTTCCTACACACGGACCATATCTAGTTCAACTCTGTTTCTGAAACTGATACAAACCACAGGTCCTCTAACATCTAATGCTTTTCAGTTAAGAGCGAGAAACGTGTGAGGTTCGTGAACAATGTACCTCGTTTGAGGTGAAAAGTGACTGCGTTTACCTGAAACGAAGTCTTGCTTGAAGAAAGACACAGAGCCTGGCATTTAATTCCGCTTCTGAAGGGAAACACACGGCACAGTCCTCATCCATGAAACACACTCTGCTTTAGAGCAAGAAGCACGCTCTTGCTTTCTAGAGTCTCTAATACAGAGGGAAACGTGAGTGTGCTCAGAACAAAAGAACTGTGTTTCCTACACACACGGACCCTATCTAGTTCAACTCTGTTTATAAAATTGATACAAACCACAGGTCGTCTAACATCCAATGCTTTTCAGTTAAGAGCGAGAAACGTGTGAGCTTCGTGAACAATGTAGCTTCGTTTGAGGTGAAAAGTGACTGCATTTACCTGAAACGAAGTCTTGCTTGTAGGAAGACATACTTCTGGCATTTAACTCCGTTTCTGAAGGGAAACACACGGCACAGTTCTCATCCATGGAACACATTCTGCTTTAGAGCAAGAAGCATGCTCTTGCTTTCTAGAGTCTCTAATACAGAGGGAAACGTGAGTGTGCTCAGAACAAAAGAACTGTGTTTCCTACACACACAGACCATATCTAGTTCAACTCTGTTTCTGAAACTAATACAAACCACAGGTCCTCTAACATCCAATGCTTTTCAGTTAAGAGCGAGAAACGTGTGAGCTTTGTAAACAATGTAGCTTCGTTTGAGCTCCAAAGTGACTGTGTTTACCTGAAACGAAGTCCTGCTTATAGGAAGACATGCGCCTGGCATTTAACTCTGTTTCTGAAGGGAAACACACGGCACAGTTCTCATCCATGAAACACGCTCTGCTTTAGAGCATAAGCATGCTCTTGCTTTCTAGAGTCTCTAATACAGAGGAAAACGTGAGTGTGCTCAGAACAAAAGAACTGTGTTTCCTACACACACAGACCATATCTAGTTCAACTCTGTTTCTGAAACTGATACAAACCACAGGTCCTCTAACATCCAATGCTTTTCATATAAGAGCGAAAAGCGTGTGGGCTTCGTGAACAATGTAGCTTCGTTTGAGGTGAAAAGTGACTGTGTTTACCTGAAACGAAGTCTTGCTTGAAGAAAGACACAGAGCCTTGCATTTAACTCCGCTTCTGAAGGGAAACACACGGCACAGTCCTCATCCATGAAACACACTCTGCTTTAGAGCAAGAAGCACGCTCTTGCTTTCTAGAGTCTCTAATACAGAGGGAAACGTGAGTGTGCTCAGAAGAAAAGAACTGTGTTTCCTACACACGGACCATATCTAGTTCAACTCTGTTTCTGAAACTGATACAAACCACAGGTCCTCTAACATCCAATGCTTTTCAGTTAAGAGCGAGAAACGTGTGAGCTTTGTGAACAATGTAGCTTCGTTTGAGGTGAAAAGTGACTGCGTTTACCTGAAACGAAGTCTTGCTTGTAGGAAGACACAGAGCCTTGCATTTAACTCCGCTTCTGAAGGGAAACACACAGCACAGTCCTCATCCATGAAACACACTCTGCTTTAGATCAAGAAGCACGCTCTTGATTTCTAGAGTCCCTAATACTGAGGGAAACGTGAGTGTGCTCAGAAGAAAAGATTGTGTTTCCTACACACCGACCATATCTAGTTCAACTCTGTTTCTGAAACTGATACAAACCACAGGTCCTCTAACATCCAATGCTTTTCAGTTAAGAGCCAGAAACGTGTGAGCTTCGTGAACAATGTACCTTCGTTTGAGCTGAAAAGTGACTGCGTTTACCTGAAACAAAGTCTTGCTTGTAGGAAAACACATGCCTGGCATTTAACTCCGTTTCTGAAGGGAAACACACGGCACAGTTCTCATCCATGAAACACACTCTGCTTTAGAGCTGAAGCACGCTCTTGCTTTCTAGAGTCTCTAATACAGAGGGAAACGTGAGTGTGCTCAGAACAAAAGAACTGTGTTTCCTACACACGGACCATATCTAGTTCAACTCTGTTTCTGAAACTGATACAAACCACAGGTCCTCTAACATCTAATGCTTTTCAGTTAAGAGCGAGAAACGTGTGAACTTCGTGAACAATGTACCTCGTTTGAGGTGAAAAGTGACTGCGTTTACCTGAAACGAAGTCTTGCTTGAAGAAAGACACAGAGCCTGGCATTTAATTCCGCTTTTGAAGGGAAACACACGGCACAGTCCTCATCCATGAAACACACTCTGCTTTAGAGCAAGAAGCACGCTCTTGCTTTCTAGAGTCTCTAATACAGAGGGAAACGTGAGTGTGCTCAGAACAAAAGAACTGTGTTTCCTACACACACGGACCCTATCTAGTTCAACTCTGTTTATAAAATTGATACAAACCACAGGTCGTCTAACATCCAATGCTTTTCAGTTAAGAGCGAGAAACGTGTGAGCTTCGTGAACAATGTAGCTTCGTTTGAGGTGAAAAGTGACTGCATTTACCTGAAACGAAGTCTTGCTTGTAGGAAGACATACTTCTGGCATTTAACTCCGTTTCTGAAGGGAAACACACGGCACAGTTCTCATCCATGGAACACATCCTGCTTTAGAGCAAGAAGCATGCTCTTGCTTTCTAGAGTCTCTAATACAGAGGGAAACGTGAGTGTGCTCAGAACAAAAGAACTGTGTTTCCTACACACACAGACCATATCTAATTCAACTCTGTTTCTGAAACTGATACAAACCACAGGTCTTCTAACATCCAATGCTTTTCAGATAAGAGCGAGAAACGTGTGAGCTTTGTGAACAATGTAGCTTCGTTTGAGCTGAAAAGTGACTGCGTTTACCTGAAACGAAGTCTTGCTTGTAGGAAGGCACAGAGCCTGGCATTTAACTCCGTTTCTGAAGGGAAACACACGGCACAGTTCTCATCCATGAAACACAATCTGCTTTAGAGCAAGAAGCACGCTCTTGCTTTCTAGAGTCTCTAATACAGAAGGAAACGTTAGTGTGCTCATAACAAAAGAACTGTGTTTCCTACACACAGACCATATCTCGTTCAATCTGTTTCTGAAACTAATACAAACCACAGGTCCTCTAACATCCAATGCTTTTCCGTTAAGAGCGAGAAACGTGTGAGCTTTGTAAACAATGTAGCTTCGTTTGAGCTCCAAAGTGACTGCGTTTACCTGAAAAGAAGTCTTGCTTATAGGAAGACATGCGCCTGGCATTTAACTCTGTTTCTGAAGGGAAACACACGGCACAGTTCTCATCCAGGAAACACACTCTGCTTTAGAGCATAAGCACGCTCTTGCTTTCTAGAGTCTCTAATACAGAGGGAAACGTGAGTGTCCTCAGAACAAAAGAACTGTGTTTCCTAAACACGGACCATATCTAGTTCAACTCTGTTTCTGAAACTGATACAAACCACAGGTCCTCTAACATCCAATGCTTTTCAGTTAAGAGCGAGAAACGTTTGAGCTTCGTGACCAATGTACCTCGTTTGAGCTGAAAAGTGACTGCGTTTACCTGAAATGAAGTCTTGCTTGTAGGAAGACACACGCCTGGCATTTAACTCCGTTTCTGAAGGGAAACACACGGCACAGTACTCTTCCATGAAACACACTCTGCTTTAGAGCAAGAAGCACGCTCTTGCTTTCTAGAGTCTCTAATACAGAGGGAAACGTGAGTGTGCTCAGAGGAAAACAACTGTGTTTCCTACACACACAGACCATATCTAGTTCAACTCTGTTTCTGAAACTAATACAAACCACAGGTCCTCTAACATCCAATGCTTTTCAGTTAAAAGCGAGAAACGTGTGAGCTTTGTAAACAATGTAGCTTCGTTTGAGCTCCAAAGTGACTGCGTTTACCTGAAACGAAGTCTTGCTTATAGGAAGACATGCGCCTGGCATTTAACTCTGTTTCTGAAGGGAAACACACAGCACAGTTCTCATCCATGAAACACACTCTGCTTTAGAGCATAAGCACGCTCTTGCTTTCTAGAGTCTCTAATACAGAGGAAAACGTGAGTGTGCTCAGAACAAAAGAACTGTGTTTCCTACACACACACCATATCTAGGTCAACTCTGTTTCTGAAACTGATACAAACCACAGGTCCTCTAACATCCAATGCTTTTCAGTTAAGAGCAAGAAACGTGTGAGCTTCGTGAACAATGTAGCTTCGTTTGAGCTGAAAAGTGACTGCATTTACCTGAAACGAAGTCTTGCTTGAAGAAAGACACAGAGCCTGGCATTTAACTCCGTTTCTGAAGGGAAACACACGGCACAGTTTCATCCATGAAACACACTCTGCTTTAGAGCAAGAAGCACGCTCTTGCTTTCTAGAGTCTCTAATATTGAGGGAAACTTGAGTGTGCTCAGAACAAAAGAACTGTGTTTCCTACACACGGACCATATCTAGTTCAACTCTGTTTCTGAAACTGATACAAACCATAGGTCCTCTAACATCCAATGCTTTTCAGTTAAGAGCGAGAAATGTGTGAGCTTTGTGAACAATGTAGCTTCGTTTGAGCTGAAAAGTGACTGTGTTTACCTGAAACGAAGTCTTGCTTGAAGAAAGACACAGAGCCTGGCATTTAACTCCGTTTCTGAAGGGAAACACACGGCACAGTTCTCATCCATGAAACACACTCTGCATTAGAGTTGAAGCACGCTCTTGCTTTCTAGAGTCTCTAATACAGAGGGAAACGTGAGTGTGCTCAGAACAAAAGAACTGTGTTTCCTAAACACGGACCATATCATGTTCAACTCTGTTTCTGAAACTGATACAAACCACAGGTCCTCTAACATCCAATGCTTTTCAGTTAAGAGCGAGAAATGTGTGAGCTTCGTGAACAATGTACCTCGTTTGAGCTGAAAAGTGACTGCGTTTACCTGAAACGAAGTCTTGCTTGTAGGAAGACACACGCCTGGCATTTAACTCCGTTTCTGAAGGGAAACACACGGCACAGTACTCTTCCATGAAACACACTCTGCTTTAGAGCAAGAAGCACGCTCTTGCTTTCTAGATTCTCTAATATAGAGGGAAACGTGAGTGTGCTCAGAGGAAATCAACTGTGTTTCCTACACACACAGACCATATCTAGTTCAACTCTGTTTCTGAAACTAATACAAACCACAGGTCCTCTAACATCCAATGCTTTTCAGTTAAGAGCGAGAAACGTGTGAGCTTTGTAAACAATGTAGCTTCGTTTGAGCTCCAAAGTGACTGCATTTACCTGAAACGAAGTCTTGCTTATAGGAAGACATGCGCCTGGCATTTAACTCTGTTTCTGAAGGGAAACACACAGCACAGTTCTCATCCATGAAACACACTCTGCTTTAGAGCATAAGCACGCTCTTGCTTTCTAGAGTCTCTAATACAGAGGAAAACGTGAGTGTGCTCAGAACAAAAGAACTGTGTTTCCTACACACACAGACCATATCTAGTTCAACTCTGTTTCTGAAACTGATACAAACCACAGGTCCTCTAACATCCAATGCTTTTCAGTTAAGAGCAAGAAACGTGTGAGCTTCGTGAACAATGTAGCTTCGTTTGAGCTGAAAAGTGACTGCATTTACCTGAAACGAAGTCTTGCTTGAAGAAAGACACAGAGCCTGGCATTTAACTCCGTTTCTGAAGGGAAACACACGGCACAGTTTCATCCATGAAACACACTCTGCTTTAGAGCAAGAAGCACGCTCTTGCTTTCTAGAGTCTCTAATATAGAGGGAAACGTGAGTGTGCTCAGAACAAAAGAACTGTGTTTCCTACACACGAACCATATCTAGTTCAACTCTGTTTCTGAAACTGATACAAACCATAGGTCCTCTAACATCCAATGCTTTTCAGTTAAGAGCGAGAAACGTGTGAGCTTTGTGAACAATGTAGGTTCGTTTGAGCTGAAAAGTGACTGTGTTTACCTGAAACGAAGTCTTGCTTGAAGAAAGACACAGAGCCTGGCATTTAACTCCGTTTCTGAAGGGAAACACACGGCACAGTTCTCATCCATGAAACACACTCTGCATTAGAGTTGAAGCACGCTCTTGCTTTCTAGAGTCTCTAATACAGAGGGAAACGTGAGTGTGCTCAGAACAAAAGAACTGTGTTTCCTAAACACGGACCATATCTAGTTCTACTCTGTTTCTGAAACTGATACAAACCACAGGTCCTCTAACATCCAATGCTTTTCAGTTAAGAGCGAGAAACGTGTGAGCTTCGTGAACAATGTACCTCGTTTGAGCTGAAAAGTGACTGCGTTTACCTGAAACGAAGTCTTGCTTGTAGGAAGACACACGCCTGGCATTTAACTCCGTTTCTGAAGGGAAACACACGGCACAGTACTCTTCCATGAAACACACTCTGCTTTAGAGCAAGAAGCACGCTCTTGCTTTCTAGAGTCTCTAATACAGAGGGAAACGTGAGTGTGCTCAGAGGAAATCAACTGTGTTTCCTACACACACAGACCATAGCTAGTTCAACTCTGTTTCTGAAACTAATACAAACCACAGGTCCTCTAACATCCAATGCTTTTCAGTTAAGAGCGAGAAACGTGTGAGCTTTGTAAACAATGTAGCTTCGTTTGAGCTCCAAAGTGACTGCGTTTACCTGAAACGAAGTCTTGATTATAGGAAGACATGCGCCTGGCATTTAACTCTGTTTCTGAAGGGAAACACACAGCACAGTTCTCATCCATGAAACACACTCTGCTTTAGAGCATAAGCACGCTCTTGCTTTCTAGAGTCTCTAATACAGAGGAAAACGTGAGTGTGCTCAGAACAAAAGAACTGTGTTTCCTACACACACAGACCATATCTAGTTCAACTCTGTTTCTGAAACTGATACAAACCACAGGTCCTCTAACATCCAATGCTTTTCATTTAAGAGCAAGAAACGTGTGAGCTTCGTGAACAATGTAGCTTCGTTTGAGCTGAAAAGTGACTGCATTTACCTGAAACGAAGTATTGCTTGAAGAAAGACACAGAGCCTGGCATTTAACTCCGTTTCTGAAGGGAAACACACGGCACAGTTTCATCCATGAAACACACTCTGCTTTAGAGCAAGAAGCACGCTCTTGCTTTCTAGAGTCTCTAATATAGAGGGAAACGTGAGTGTGCTCAGAACAAAAGAACTGTGTTTCCTACACACAAACCATATCTAGTTCAACTCTGTTTCTGAAACTGATACAAACCATAGGTCCTCTAACATCCAATGCTTTTCAGTTAAGAGCGAGAAACGTGTGAGCTTTGTGAACAATGTAGGTTCGTTTGAGCTGAAAAGTGACTGTGTTTACCTGAAACGAAGTCTTGCTTGAAGAAAGACACAGAGCCTGGCATTTAACTCCGTTTCTGAAGGGAAACACACGGCACAGTTCTCATCCATGAAACACACTCTGCATTAGAGTTGAAGCACGCTCTTGCTTTCTAGAGTCTCTAATACAGAGGGAAACGTGAGTGTGCTCAGAACAAAAGAACTGTGTTTCCTAAACACGGACCATATCTAGTTCTACTCTGTTTCTGAAACTGATACAAACCACAGGTCCTCTAACATCCAATGCTTTTCAGTTAAGAGCGAGAAACGTGTGAGCTTCGTGAACAATGTACCTCGTTTGAGCTGAAAAGTGACTGCGTTTACCTGAAACGAAGTCTTGCTTGTAGGAAGACACACGCCTGGCATTTAACTCCGTTTCTGAAGGGAAACACACGGCACAGTACTCTTCCATGAAACACACTCTGCTTTAGAGCAAGAAGCACGCTCTTGCTTTCTAGAGTCTCTAATACAGAGGGAAACGTGAGTGTGCTCAGAGGAAATCAACTGTGTTTCCTACACACACAGATCATATCTAGTTCAACTCTGTTTCTGAAACTAATACAAACCACAGGTCCTCTAACATCCAATGCTTTTCAGTTAAGAGCGAGAAACGTGTGAGCTTTGTAAACAATGTAGCTTCGTTTGAGCTCCAAAGTGACTGCGTTTACCTGAAACGAAGTCTTGCTTATAGGAAGACATGCGCCTGGCATTTAACTCTGTTTCTGAAGGGAAACACACAGCACAGTTCTCATCCATGAAACACACTCTGCTTTAGAGCATAAGCACGCTCTTGCTTTCTAGAGTCTCTAATACAGAGGAAAACGTGAGTGTGCTTAGAACAAAAGAACTGTGTTTCCTACACACACAGACCATATCTAGTTCAACTCTGTTTCTGAAACTGATACAAACCACAGGTCCTCTAACATCCAATGCTTTTCAGTTAAGAGCAAGAAACGTGTGAGCTTCGTGAACAATGTAGCTTCGTTTGAGCTGAAAAGTGACTGCATTTACCTGAAACGAAGTCTTGCTTGAAGAAAGACACAGAGCCTGGCATTTAACTCCGTTTCTGAAGGGAAACACACGGCACAGTTTCATCCATGAAACACACTCTGCTTTAGAGCAAGAAGCACGCTCTTGCTTTCTAGAGTCTCTAATATAGAGGGAAACGTGAGTGTGCTCAGAACAAAAGAACTGTGTTTCCTACACACGAACCATATCTAGTTCAACTCTGTTTCTGAAACTGATACAAACCATAGGTCCTCTAACATCCAATGCTTTTCAGTTAAGAGCGAGAAACGTGTGAGCTTTGTGAACAATGTAGCTTCGTTTGAGCTGAAAAGTGACTGTGTTTACCTGAAACGAAGTCTTGCTTGAAGAAAGACACAGAGCCTGGCATTTAACTCCGTTTCTGAAGGGAAACACACGGCACAGTTCTCATCCATGAAACACACTCTGCATTAGAGTTGAAGCACGCTCTTGCTTTCTAGAGTCTCTAATACAGTGGGAAACGTGAGTGTGCTCAGAACAAAAGAACTGTGTTTCCTAAACACGGACCATATCTAGTTCAACTCTGTTTCTGAAACTGATACAAACCACAGGTCCTCTAACATCCAATGCTTTTCAGTTAAGAGCGAGAAACGTGTGAGCTTCGTGAACAATGTACCTCGTTTGAGCTGAAAAGTGACTGCGTTTACCTGAAACGAAGTCTTGCTTGTAGGAAGACACACGCCTGGCATTTAACTCCGTTTCTGAAGGGAAACACACGGCACAGTACTCTTCCATGAAACACACTCTGCTTTAGAGCAAGAAGCACGCTCTTGCTTTCTAGAGTCTCTAATACAGAGGGAAACGTGAGTGTGCTCAGAGGAAAACAACTGTGTTTCCTACACACACAGACCATATCTAGTTCAACTCTGTTTCTGAAACTAATACAAACCACAGGTCCTCTAACATCCAATGCTTTTCAGTTAAGAGCGAGAAACGTGTGAGCTTTGTAAACAATGTAGCTTCGTTTGAGCTCCAAAGTGACTGCGTTTACCTGAAATGAAGTCTTGCTTATAGGAAGACTTGCGCCTGGCATTTAACTCTGTTTCTGAAGGGAAACACACAGCACAGTTCTCATCCATGAAACACACTCTGCTTTAGAGCATAAGCACGCTCTTGCTTTCTAGAGTCTCTAATACAGAGGAAAACGTGAGTGTGCTCAGAACAAAAGAACTGTGTTTCCTACACACACAGACCATATCTAGTTCAACTCTGTTTCTGAAACTGATACAAACCACAGGTCCTCTAACATCCAATGCTTTTCAGTTAAGAGCAAGAAACGTGTGAGCTTCGTGAACAATGTAGCTTCGTTTGAGCTGAAAAGTGACTGCATTTACCTGAAACGAAGTCTTGCTTGAAGAAAGACACAGAGCCTGGCATTTAACTCCGTTTCTGAAGGGAAACACACGGCACAGTTTCATCCATGAAACACACTCTGCTTTAGAGCAAGAAGCACGCTCTTGCTTTCTAGAGTCTCTAATATAGAGGGAAACGTGAGTGTGCTCAGAACAAAAGAACTGTGTTTCCTACACACGAACCATATCTAGTTCAACTCTGTTTCTGAAACTGATACAAACCATAGGTCCTCTAACATCCAATGCCTTTCAGTTAAGAGCGAGAAACGTGTGAGCTTTGTGAACAATGTAGGTTCGTTTGAGCTGAAAAGTGACTGTGTTTACCTGAAACGAAGTCTTGCTTGAAGAAAGACACAGAGCCTGGCATTTAACTCCGTTTCTGAAGGGAAACACACGGCACAGTTCTCATCCATGAAACACACTCTGCATTAGAGCATAAGCACGCTCTTGCTTTCTAGAGTCTCTAATACAGAGGAAAACGTGAGTGTGCTCAGAACAAAAGAACTGTGTTTCCTACACACGGACCATATCTAGTTCAACTCTGTTTCTGAAACTGATACAAACCACAGGTCCTCTAACATCCAATGCTTTTCAGTTAAGAGCGAGAAACGTGTGAGCTTCGTGAACAATGTACCTCGTTTGAGCTGAAAAGTGACTGCATTTACCTGAAACGAAGTCTTGCTTGAAGAAAGACACAGAGCCTGGCATTTAACTCCGTTTCTGAAGGGAAACACACGGCACAGTTTCATCCATGAAACACACTCTGCTTTAGAGCAAGAAGCACGCTCTTGCTTTCTAGAGTCTCTAATATAGAGGGAAACGTGAGTGTGCTCAGAACAAAAGAACTGTGTTTCCTACACACGAACCATATCTAGTTCAACTCTGTTTCTGAAACTGATACAAACCATAGGTCCTCTAACATCCAATGCTTTTCAGTTAAGAGCGAGAAACGTGTGAGCTTTGTGAACAATGTAGGTTCGTTTGAGCTGAAAAGTGACTGTGTTTACCTGAAACGAAGTCTTGCTTGAAGAAAGACACAGAGCCTGGCATTTAACTCCGTTTCTGAAGGGAAACACACAGCACAGTTCTCATCCATGAAACACACTCTGCATTAGAGTTGAAGCACGCTCTTGCTTTCTAGAGTCTCTAATACAGAGGGAAACGTGAGTGTGCTCAGAACAAAAGAACTGTGTTTCCTACACACGGACCATATCTAGTTCAACTCTGTTTCTGAAACTGATACAAACCACAGGTCCTCTAACATCCAATGCTTTTCAGTTAAGAGCGAGAAACGTGTGAGCTTCGTGAACAATGTACCTCGTTTGAGCTGAAAAGTGACTGTGTTTACCTGAAACGAAATCTTGCTTGTAGGAGGACACACGCCTGGCATTTAACTCCGTTTCTGAAAGGAAACACACGGCACAGTACTCTTCCATGAAACACACTCTGCTTTAGAGCAAGAAGCACGCTCTTGCTTTCTAGAGTCTCTAATACAGAGGGAAACGTGAGTGTGCTCAGAGGAAAACAACTGTGTTTCCTACACACACAGACCATATCTAGTTCAACTCTGTTTCTGAAACTAATACAAACCACAGGTCCTCTAACATCCAATGCTTTACCGTTAAGAGCGAGAAACGTGTGAGCTTTGTAAACAATGTAGCTTCGTTTGAGCTCCAAAGTGACTGCGTTTACCTGAAACGAAGTCTTGCTTATAGGAAGACATGCGCCTGGCATTTAACTCTGTTTCTGAAGGGAAACACACGGCACAGTTCTCATCCATGAAACACACTCTGCTTTAGAGCATAAGCACGCTCTTGCTTTCTTGAGTCTCTAATACAGAGGAAAACGTGAGTGTGCTCAGAACAAAAGAACTGTGTTTCCTACACACACAGACCATATCTAGTTCAACTCTGTTTCTGAAACTGATACAAACCACAGGTCCTCTAACATCCAATGCTTTTCAGTTAAGAGCAAGAAACGTGTGAGCTTCGTGAACAATGTACATTCGTTTGAGCTGAAAAGTGACTGCATTTACCTGAAACGAAGTCTTGCTTGAAGAAAGACACAGAGCCTGGCATTTAACTCCGTTTCTGAAGGGAAACACACGGCACAGTTTCATCCATGAAACACACTCTGCTTTAGAGCAAGAAGCACGCTCTTGCTTTCTAGAGTCTCTAATATAGAGGGAAACGTGAGTGTGCTCAGAACAAAAGAACTGTGTTTCCTACACACGGACCATATCTAGTTCAACTCTGTTTCTGAAACTGATACAAACCATAGGTCCTCTAACATCCAATGCTTTTCAGTTAAGAGCGAGAAACGTGTGAGCTTTGTGAACAATGTAGCTTCGTTTGAGCTGAAAAGTGACTGTGTTTACCTGAAACGAAGTCTTGCTTGAAGAAAGACACAGAGCCTGGCATTTAACTCCGTTTCTGAAGGGAAACACACGGCACAGTTCTCATCCATGAAACACACTCTGCATTAGAGTTGAAGCACGCTCTTGCTTTCTAGAGTCTCTAATACAGTGGGAAACGTGAGTGTGCTCAGAACAAAAGAACTGTGTTTCCTAAACACGGACCATATCTAGTTCAACTCTGTTTCTGAAACTGATACAAACCACAGGTCCTCTAACATCCAATGCTTTTCAGTTAAGAGCGAGAAACGTGTGAGCTTCGTGAACAATGTACCTCGTTTGAGCTGAAAAGTGACTGCGTTTACCTGAAACGAAGTCTTGCTTGTAGGAAGACACACGCCTGGCATTTAACTCCGTTTCTGAAGGGAAACACACGGCACAGTACTCTTCCATGAAACACACTCTGCTTTAGAGCAAGAAGCACGCTCTTGCTTTCTAGAGTCTCTAATACAGAGGGAAACGTGAGTGTGCTCAGAGGAAAACAACTGTGTTTCCTACACACACAGACCATATCTAGTTCAACTCTGTTTCTGAAACTAATACAAACCACAGGTCCTCTAACATCCAATGCTTTTCAGTTAAGAGCGAGAAACGTGTGAGCTTTGTAAACAATGTAGCTTCGTTTGAGCTCCAAAGTGACTGCGTTTACCTGAAATGAAGTCTTGCTTATAGGAAGACTTGCGCCTGGCATTTAACTCTGTTTCTGAAGGGAAACACACAGCACAGTTCTCATCCATGAAACACACTCTGCTTTAGAGCATAAGCACGCTCTTGCTTTCTAGAGTCTCTAATACAGAGGAAAACGTGAGTGTGCTCAGAACAAAAGAACTGTGTTTCCTACACACACAGACCATATCTAGTTCACCTCTGTTTCTGAAACTGATACAAACCACAGGTCCTCTAACATCCAATGCTTTTCAGTTAAGAGCAAGAAACGTGTGAGCTTCGTGAATAATGTAGCTTCGTTTGAGCTGAAAAGTGACTGCATTTACCTGAAACGAAGTCTTGCTTGAAGAAAGACACAGAGCCTGGCATTTAACTCCGTTTCTGAAAGGAAACACACGGCACAGTTTCATCCATGAAACACACTCTGCTTTAGAGCAAGAAGCACGCTCTTGCTTTCTAGAGTCTCTAATATAGAGGGAAACGTGAGTGTGCTCAGAACAAAAGAACTGTGTTTCCTACACACAGACCATATCTAGTTCAACTCTGTTTCTGAAACTGATACAAACCACAGGTCCTCTAACATCCAATGCTTTTCAGTTAAGAGCAAGAAACGTGTGAGCTTCGTGAACAATGTAGCTTCGTTTGAGCTGAAAAGTGACTGCATTTACCTGAAACGAAGTCTTGCTTGAAGAAAGACACAGAGCCTGTCATTTAACTCCGTTTCTGAAGGGAAACACACGGCACAGTTTCATCCATGAAACACACTCTGCTTTAGAGCAAGAAGCACGCTCTTGCTTTCTAGAGTCTCTAATATAGAGGGAAACGTGAGTGTGCTCAGAACAAAAGAACTGTGTTTCCTACACACGAAACATATCTAGTTCAACTCTGTTTCTGAAACTGATACAAACCATAGGTCCTCTAACATCCAATGCTTTTCAGTTAAGAGCGAGAAACGTGTGAGCTTTGTGAACAATGTAGGTTCGTTTGAGCTGAAAAGTGACTGTGTTTACCTGAAACGAAGTCTTGCTTGAAGAAAGACACAGAGCCTGGCATTTAACTCCGTTTCTGAAGGGAAACACACGGCACAGTTCTCATCCATGAAACACACTCTGCATTAGAGTTGAAGCACGCTCTTGCTTTCTAGAGTCTCTAATTCAGAGGGAAACGTGAGTGTGCTCAGAACAAAAGAACTGTGTTTCCTACGCACGGACCATATCTAGTTCAACTCTGTTTCTGAAACTGATACAAACCACAGGTCCTCTAACATCCAATGCTTTTCAGTTAAGAGCGAGAAACGTGTGAGCTTCGTGAACAATGTACCTTGTTTGAGTTGAAAAGTGACTGTGTTTACCTGAAACGAAGTCTTGCTTGTAGGAGGACACACGCCTGGCATTTAACTCCGTTTCTGAAAGGAAACACACGGCACAGTACTCTTCCATGAAACACACTCTGCTTTAGAGCAAGAAGCACGCTCTTGCTTTCTAGAGTCTCTAATACAGAGGGAAACGTGAGTGTGCTCAGAGGAAAACAACTGTGTTTCCTACACACACAGACCATATCTAGTTCAACTCTGTTTCTGAAACTAATACAAACCACAGGTCCTCTAACATCCAATGATTTTCCGTTAAGAGCGAGAAACGTGTGAGCTTTGTAAACAATGTAGCTTCGTTTGAGCTCCAAAGTGACTGCATTTACCTGAAACGAAGTCTTGCTTATAGGAAGACATGCGCCTGGCATTTAACTCTGTTTCTGAAGGGAAACACACGGCACAGTTCTCATCCATGAAACACACTCTGCTTTAGAGCAAGAAGCACGCTCTTGCTTTCTAGAGTCTCTAATACAGAGGAAAACGTGAGTGTGCTCAGAACAAAAGAACTGTGTTTCCTACACACGAACCATATCTAGTTCAACTCTGTTTCTGAAACTGATACAAACCATAGGTCCTCTAACATCCAATGCTTTTCAGTTAAGAGCGAGAAACGTGTGAGCTTTGTGAATAATGTAGGTTCGTTTGAGCTGAAAAGTGACTGTGTTTACCTGAAACGAAGTCTTGCTTGAAGAAAGACACAGAGCCTGGCATTTAACTCCGTTTCTGAAGGGAAACACACGGCACAGTTCTCATCCATGAAACACACTCTGCATTAGAGTTGAAGCACGCTCTTGCTTTCTAGAGTCTCTAATACAGAGGGAAACGTGAGTGTGCTCAGAACAAAAGAACTGTGTTTCCTAAACACGGACCATATCTAGTTCTACTCTGTTTCTGAAACTGATACAAACCACAGGTCCTCTAACATCCAATGCTTTTCAGTTAAGAGCAAGAAACGTGTGAGCTTCGTGAACAATGTACATTCGTTTGAGCTGAAAAGTGACTGCATTTACCTGAAACGAAGTCTTGCTTGAAGAAAGACACAGAGCCTGGCATTTAACTCCGTTTCTGAAGGGAAACACACGGCACAGTTTCATCCATGAAACACACTCTGCTTTAGAGCAAGAAGCACGCTCTTGCTTTCTAGAGTCTCTAATATAGAGGGAAACGTGAGTGTGCTCAGAACAAAAGAACTGTGTTTCCTACACACGAACCATATCTAGTTCAACTCTGTTTCTGAAACTGATACAAACCATAGGTCCTCTAACATCCAATGCTTTTCAGTTAAGAGCGAGAAACGTGTGAGCTTTGTGAACAATGTAGCTTCGTTTGAGCTGAAAAGTGACTGTGTTTACCTGAAACGAAGTCTTGCTTGAAGAAAGACACAGAGCCTGGCATTTAACTCCGTTTCTGAAGGGAAACACACGGCACAGTTCTCATCCATGAAACACACTCTGCATTAGAGTTGAAGCACGCTCTTGCTTTCTAGAGTCTCTAATACAGTGGGAAACGTGAGTGTGCTCAGAACAAAAGAACTGTGTTTCCTAAACACGGACCATATCTAGTTCAACTCTGTTTCTGAAACTGATACAAACCACAGGTCCTCTAACATCCAATGCTTTTCAGTTAAGAGCGAGAAACGTGTGAGCTTCGTGAACAATGTACCTCGTTTGAGCTGAAAAGTGACTGCGTTTACCTGAAACGAAGTCTTGCTTGTAGGAAGACACACGCCTGGCATTTAACTCCGTTTCTGAAGGGAAACACACGGCACAGTACTCTTCCATGAAACACACTCTGCTTTAGAGCAAGAAGCACGCTCTTGCTTTCTAGAGTCTCTAATACAGAGGGAAACGTGAGTGTGCTCAGAGGAAAACAACTGTGTTTCCTACACACACAGACCATATCTAGTTCAACTCTGTTTCTGAAACTAATACAAACCACAGGTCCTCTAACATCCAATGCTTTTCAGTTAAGAGCGAGAAACGTGTGAGCTTTGTAAACAATGTAGCTTCGTTTGAGCTCCAAAGTGACTGCGTTTACCTGAAATGAAGTCTTGCTTATAGGAAGACTTGCGCCTGGCATTTAACTCTGTTTCTGAAGGGAAACACACAGCACAGTTCTCATCCATGAAACACACTCTGCTTTAGAGCATAAGCACGCTCTTGCTTTCTAGAGTCTCTAATACAGAGGAAAACGTGAGTGTGCTCAGAACAAAAGAACTGTGTTTCCTACACACACAGACCATATCTAGTTCAACTCTGTTTCTGAAACTGATACAAACCACAGGTCCTCTAACATCCAATGCTTTTCAGTTAAGAGCAAGAAACGTGTGAGCTTCGTGAACAATGTAGCTTCGTTTGAGCTGAAAAGAGACTGCATTTACCTGAAACGAAGTCTTGCTTGAAGAAAGACACAGAGCCTGGCATTTAACTCCGTTTCTGAAGGGAAACACACGGCACAGTTTCATCCATGAAACACACTCTGCTTTAGAGCAAGAAGCACGCTCTTGCTTTCTAGAGACTCTAATATAGAGGGAAACGTGAGTGTGCTCAGAACAAAAGAACTGTGTTTCCTACACATGAACCATATCTAGTTCAACTCTGTTTCTGAAACTGATACAAACCATAGGTCCTCTAACATCCAATGCTTTTCAGTTAAGAGCAAGAAACGTGTGAGCTTCGTGAACAATGTAGCTTCGTTTGAGCTGAAAAGTGACTGCATTTACCTGAAACGAAGTCTTGCTTGAAGAAAGACACAGAGCCTGGCATTTAACTCCGTTTCTGAAAGGAAACACACGGCACAGTTTCATCCATGAAACACACTCTGCTTTAGAGCAAGAAGCACGCTCTTGCTTTCTAGAGTCTCTAATATAGAGGGAAACGTGAGTGTGCTCAGAACAAAAGAACTGTGTTTCCTACACACAGACCATATCTAGTTCAACTCTGTTTCTGAAACTGATACAAACCACAGGTCCTCTAACATCCAATGCTTTTCAGTTAAGAGCAAGAAACATGTGAGCTTCGTGAACAATGTAGCTTCGTTTGAGCTGAAAAGTGACTGCATTTACCTGAAACGAAGTCTTGCTTGAAGAAAGACACAGAGCCTGTCATTTAACTCCGTTTCTGAAGGGAAACACACGGCACAGTTTCATCCATGAAACACACTCTGCTTTAGAGCAAGAAGCACGCTCTTGCTTTCTAGAGTCTCTAATATAGAGGGAAACGTGAGTGTGCTCAGAACAAAAGAACTGTGTTTCCTACACACGAACCATATCTAGTTCAACTCTGTTTCTGAAACTGATACAAACCATAGGTCCTCTAACATCCAATGCTTTTCAGTTAAGAGCGAGAAACGTGTGAGCTTTGTGAACAATGTAGGTTCGTTTGAGCTGAAAAGTGACTGTGTTTACCTGAAACGAAGTCTTGCTTGAAGAAAGACACAGAGCCTGGCATTTAACTCCGTTTCTGAAGGGAAACACACGGCACAGTTCTCATCCATGAAACACACTCTGCATTAGAGCATAAGCACGCTCTTGCTTTCTAGAGTCTCTAATACAGAGGAAAACGTGAGTGTGCTCAGAACAAAAGAACTGTGTTTCCTACACACACAGACCATATCTAGTTCAACTCTGTTTCTGAAACTGATACAAACCACAGGTCCTCTAACATCCAATGCTTTTCAGTTAAGAGCAAGAAACGTGTGAGCTTCGTGAACAATGTAGCTTCGTTTGAGCTGAAAAGTGACTGCATTTACCTGAAACGAAGTCTTGCTTGAAGAAAGACACAGAGCCTGGCATTTAACTCCGTTTCTGAAGGGAAACACACGGCACAGTTTCATCCATGAAACACAATCTGCTTTAGAGCAAGAAGCACGCTCTTGCTTTCTAGAGTCTCTAATATAGAGGGAAACGTGAGTGTGCTCAGAACAAAAGAACTGTGTTTCCTACACACGAACCATATCTAGTTCAACTCTGTTTCTGAAACTGATACAAACCATAGGTCCTCTAACATCCAATGCTTTTCAGTTAAGAGCGAGAAACGTGTGAGCTTTGTGAACAATGTAGGTTCGTTTGAGCTGAAAAGTGACTGTGTTTACCTGAAACGAAGTCTTGCTTGAAGAAAGACACAGAGCCTGGCATTTAACTCCGTTTCTGAAGGGAAACACACAGCACAGTTCTCATCCATGAAACACACTCTGCATTAGAGTTGAAGCACGCTCTTGCTTTCTAGAGTCTCTAATACAGAGGGAAACGTGAGTGTGCTCAGAACAAAAGAACTGTGTTTCCTACACACGGACCATATCTAGTTCAACTCTGTTTCTGAAACTGATACAAACCACAGGTCCTCTAACATCCAATGCTTTTCAGTTAAGAGCGAGAAACATGTGAGCTTCGTGAACAATGTACCTCGTTTGAGCTGAAAAGTGACTGTGTTTACCTGAAACGAAATCTTGCTTGTAGGAGGACACACGCCTGGCATTTAACTCCGTTTCTGAAAGGAAACACACGGCACAGTACTCTTCCATGAAACACACTCTGCTTTAGAGCAAGAAGCACGCTCTTGCTTTCTAGAGTCTCTAATACAGAGGGAAACGTGAGTGTGCTCAGAGGAAAACAACTGTGTTTCCTACACACACAGACCATATCTAGTTCAACTCTGTTTCTGAAACTAATACAAACCACAGGTCCTCTAACATCCAATGCTTTACCGTTAAGAGCGAGAAACGTGTGAGCTTTGTAAACAATGTAGCTTCGTTTGAGCTCCAAAGTGACTGCGTTTACCTGAAACGAAGTCTTGCTTATAGGAAGACATGCGCCTGGCATTTAACTCTGTTTCTGAAGGGAAACACACGGCACAGTTCTCATCCATGAAACACACTCTGCTTTAGAGCATAAGCACGCTCTTGCTTTCTTGAGTCTCTAATACAGAGGAAAACGTGAGTGTGCTCAGAACAAAAGAACTGTGTTTCCTACACACACAGACCATATCTACTTCAACTCTGTTTCTGAAACTGATACAAACCACAGGTCCTCTAACATCCAATGCTTTTCAGTTAAGAGCAAGAAACGTGTGAGCTTCGTGAACAATGTACATTCGTTTGAGCTGAAAAGTGACTGCATTTACCTGAAACGAAGTCTTGCTTGAAGAAAGACACAGAGCCTGGCATTTAACTCCGTTTCTGAAGGGAAACACACGGCACAGTTTCATCCATGAAACACACTCTGCTTTAGAGCAAGAAGCACGCTCTTGCTTTCTAGAGTCTCTAATATAGAGGGAAACGTGAGTGTGCTCAGAACAAAAGAACTGTGTTTCCTACACACGGACCATATCTAGTTCAACTCTGTTTCTGAAACTGATACAAACCATAGGTCCTCTAACATCCAATGCTTTTCAGTTAAGAGCGAGAAACGTGTGAGCTTTGTGAACAATGTAGCTTCGTTTGAGCTGAAAAGTGACTGTGTTTACCTGAAACGAAGTCTTGCTTGAAGAAAGACACAGAGCCTGGCATTTAACTCCGTTTCTGAAGGGAAACACACGGCACAGTTCTCATCCATGAAACACACTCTGCATTAGAGTTGAAGCACGCTCTTGCTTTCTAGAGTCTCTAATACAGTGGGAAACGTGAGTGTGCTCAGAACAAAAGAACTGTGTTTCCTAAACACGGACCATATCTAGTTCAACTCTGTTTCTGAAACTGATACAAACCACAGGTCCTCTAACATCCAATGCTTTTCAGTTAAGAGCGAGAAACGTGTGAGCTTCGTGAACAATGTACCTCGTTTGAGCTGAAAAGTGACTGCGTTTACCTGAAACGAAGTCTTGCTTGTAGGAAGACACACGCCTGGCATTTAACTCCGTTTCTGAAGGGAAACACACGGCACAGTACTCTTCCATGAAACACACTCTGCTTTAGAGCAAGAAGCACGCTCTTGCTTTCTAGAGTCTCTAATACAGAGGGAAACGTGAGTGTGCTCAGAGGAAAACAACTGTGTTTCCTACACACACAGACCATATCTAGTTCAACTCTGTTTCTGAAACTAATACAAACCACAGGTCCTCTAACATCCAATGCTTTTCAGTTAAGAGCGAGAAACGTGTGAGCTTTGTAAACAATGTAGCTTCGTTTGAGCTCCAAAGTGACTGCGTTTACCTGAAATGAAGTCTTGCTTATAGGAAGACTTGCGCCTGGCATTTAACTCTGTTTCTGAAGGGAAACACACAGCACAGTTCTCATCCATGAAACACACTCTGCTTTAGAGCATAAGCACGCTCTTGCTTTCTAGAGTCTCTAATACAGAGGAAAACGTGAGTGTGCTCAGAACAAAAGAACTGTGTTTCCTACACACACAGACCATATCTAGTTCAACTCTGTTTCTGAAACTGATACAAACCACAGGTCCTCTAACATCCAATGCTTTTCAGTTAAGAGCAAGAAACGTGTGAGCTTCGTGAACAATGTAGCTTCGTTTGAGCTGAAAAGTGACTGCATTTACCTGAAACGAAGTCTTGCTTGAAGAAAGACACAGAGCCTGGCATTTAACTCCGTTTCTGAAGGGAAACACACGGCACAGTTTCATCCATGAAACACACTCTGCTTTAGAGCAAGAAGCACGCTCTTGCTTTCTAGAGACTCTAATATAGAGGGAAACGTGAGTGTGCTCAGAACAAAAGAACTGTGTTTCCTACACATGAACCATATCTAGTTCAACTCTGTTTCTGAAACTGATACAAACCATAGGTCCTCTAACATCCAATGCTTTTCAGTTAAGAGCAAGAAACGTGTGAGCTTCGTGAACAATGTAGCTTCGTTTGAGCTGAAAAGTGACTGCATTTACCTGAAACGAAGTCTTGCTTGAAGAAAGACACAGAGCCTGGCATTTAACTCCGTTTCTGAAAGGAAACACACGGCACAGTTTCATCCATGAAACACACTCTGCTTTAGAGCAAGAAGCACGCTCTTGCTTTCTAGAGTCTCTAATATAGAGGGAAACGTGAGTGTGCTCAGAACAAAAGAACTGTGTTTCCTACACACAGACCATATCTAGTTCAACTCTGTTTCTGAAACTGATACAAACCACAGGTCCTCTAACATCCAATGCTTTTCAGTTAAGAGCAAGAAACGTGTGAGCTTCGTGAACAATGTAGCTTCTTTTGAGCTGAAAAGTGACTGCATTTACCTGAAACGAAGTCTTGCTTGAAGAAAGACACAGAGCCTGTCATTTAACTCCGTTTCTGAAGGGAAACACACGGCACAGTTTCATCCATGAAACACACTCTGCTTTAGAGCAAGAAGCACGCTCTTGCTTTCTAGAGTCTCTAATATAGAGGGAAACGTGAGTGTGCTCAGAACAAAAGAACTGTGTTTCCTACACACGAAACATATCTAGTTCAACTCTGTTTCTGAAACTGATACAAACCATAGGTCCTCTAACATCCAATGCTTTTCAGTTAAGAGCGAGAAACGTGTGAGCTTTGTGAACAATGTAGGTTCGTTTGAGCTGAAAAGTGACTGTGTTTACCTGAAACGAAGTCTTGCTTGAAGAAAGACACAGAGCCTGGCATTTAACTCCGTTTCTGAAGGGAAACACACGGCACAGTTCTCATCCATGAAACACACTCTGCATTAGAGTTGAAGCACGCTCTTGCTTTCTAGAGTCTCTAATTCAGAGGGAAACGTGAGTGTGCTCAGAACAAAAGAACTGTGTTTCCTACGCACGGATCATATCTAGTTCAACTCTGTTTCTGAAACTGATACAAACCACAGGTCCTCTAACATCCAATGCTTTTCAGTTAAGAGCGAGAAACGTGTGAGCTTCGTGAACAATGTACCTCGTTTGAGTTGAAAAGTGACTGTGTTTACCTGAAACGAAGTCTTGCTTGTAGGAGGACACACGCCTGGCATTTAACTCCGTTTCTGAAAGGAAACACACGGCACAGTACTCTTCCATGAAACACACTCTGCTTTAGAGCAAGAAGCACGCTCTTGCTTTCTAGAGTCTCTAATACAGAGGGAAACGTGAGTGTGCTCAGAGGAAAACAACTGTGTTTCCTACACACACAGACCATATCTAGTTCAACTCTGTTTCTGAAACTAATACAAACCACAGGTCCTCTAACATCCAATGATTTTCCGTTAAGAGCGAGAAACGTGTGAGCTTTGTAAACAATGTAGCTTCGTTTGAGCTCCAAAGTGACTGCGTTTACCTGAAACGAAGTCTTGCTTATAGGAAGACATGCGCCTGGCATTTAACTCTGTTTCTGAAGGGAAACACACGGCACAGTTCTCATCCATGAAACACACTCTGCTTTAGAGCAAGAAGCACGCTCTTGCTTTCTAGAGTCTCTAATACAGAGGAAAACGTGAGTGTGCTCAGAACAAAAGAACTGTGTTTCCTACACACACAGAACATATCTAGTTCAACTCTGTTTCTGAAACTGATACAAACCACAGGTCCTCTAACATCCAATGCTTTTCAGTTAAGAGCAAGAAACGTGTGAGCATCGTGAACAATGTACCTTCGTTTGAGCTGAAAAGTGACTGCATTTACCTGAAACGAAGTCTTGCTTGAAGAAAGACACAGAGCCTGGCATTTAACTCCGTTTCTGAAGGGAAACACACGGCACAGTTTCATCCATGAAACACACTCTGCTTTAGAGCAAGAAGCACGCTCTTGCTTTCTAGAGTCTCTAATATAGAGGGAAACGTGAGTGTGCTCAGAACAAAAGAACTGTGTTTCCTACACACGGACCATATCTAGTTCAACTCTGTTTCTGAAACTGATACAAACCATAGGTCCTCTAACATCCAATGCTTTTCAGTTAAGAGCGAGAAACGTGTGAGCTTTGTGAACAATGTAGCTTCGTTTGAGCTGAAAAGTGACTGTGTTTACCTGAAACGAAGTCTTGCTCGAAGAAAGACACAGAGCCTGGCATTTAACTCCGTTTCTGAAGGGAAACACACGGCACAGTTCTCATCCATGAAACACACTCTGCATTAGAGTTGAAGCACGCTCTTGCTTTCTAGAGTCTCTAATACAGAGGGAAACGTGAGTGTGCTCAGAACAAAAGAACTGTGTTTCCTAAACACGGACCATATCTAGTTCAACTCTGTTTCTGAAACTGATACAAACCACAGGTCCTCTAACATCCAATGCTTTTCAGTTAAGAGCGAGAAACGTGTGAGCTTCGTGAACAATGTACCTCGTTTGAGCTGAAAAGTGACTGCGTTTACCTGAAACGAAGTCTTGCTTGTAGGAAGACACACGCCTGGCATTTAACTCCGTTTCTGAAGGGAAACACACGGCACAGTACTCTTCCATGAAACACACTCTGCTTTAGAGCAAGAAGCACGCTCTTGCTTTCTAGAGTCTCTAATACAGAGGGAAACGTGAGTGTGCTCAGAGGAAAACAACTGTGTTTCCTACACACACAGACCATATCTAGTTCAACTCTGTTTCTGAAACTGATACAAACCACAGGTCCTCTAACATCCAATGCTTTTCAGTTAAGAGCAAGAAACGTGTGAGCTTCGTGAACAATGTAGCTTCGTTTGAGCTAAAAAGTGACTGCATTTACCTGAAACGAAGTCTTGTTTATAGGAAGACATGCGCCTGGCATTTAACTCTGTTTCTGAAGGGAAACACACAGCACAGTTCTCATCCATGAAACACACTCTGCTTTAGAGCAAGAAGCACGCTCTTGCTTTCTAGAGTCTCTAATATAGAGGGAAACGTGAGTGTGCTCAGAACAAAAGAACTGTGTTTCCTACACACACAGACCATATCTAGTTCAACTCTGTTTCAGAAACTGCTACAAACCACAGTTCGTCTAACATCCAATGCTTTTCAGTTAAGAGCGAGAAACGTGTGAGCTTCGTGAACAATGTAGCTTCGTTTGAGATGAAAAGTGACTGCGTTTACCTGAAACGATTCTTGCTTGTAGGAAGACACAGAGCCTGGCATTTAACTCTGTTTCTGAAGGGAAACACACGGCACAGTTCTCATCTATGAAACACACTCTGCTTTAGAGCAAGAAGCACGCTCTTGCTTTCTAGAGTCTCTACTACAGAGGGAAACGTGAGTGTGCTCAGAACAAAAGAACTGTGTTTCCTACACACACGGACCATATCTAGTTCAACTCTGTTTCTGAAACTGATACAAACCACAGGTCCTCTAACATGCAATGCTTTTCAGTTAAAAGCGAGAAACCTGTGAGCTTCGGGAACAATGTAGCTTCGTTTGAGCTGAAAAGTGACTGTGTTTACCTGAAACGAAGTCTTGCTTGTACGAAGACACTCGCCTGGCATTTAACTCCGTTTCTGAATGGAAACACACGGCACAGTTCTCTTCCATGAAACACACTCTGCTTTAGAGCAAGAAGCACGCTCTTGCTTTCTAGAGTCTCTAATACAGAGGGAAACGTGAGTGTGCTCAGAACAAAAGAACTGTGTTTCCTACACAAACAGACCATATCTAATTCAACTCTGTGTCTGAAACTGATACAAACCACAGGTCCTCTAACATCCAATGCTTTTCAGTTAAGAGCAAGAAACGTGTGAGCTTCGTGAACAATGTAGCTTCGTTTGAGCTGAAAAGTGACTGCATTTACCTGAAACGAAGTCTTGCATGAAGAAAGACACAGAGCCTGGCATTTAACTCCGTTTCTGAAGGGAAACACACGGCACAGTTTCATCCATGAAACACACTCTGCTTTAGAGCAAGAAGCACGCTCTTGCTTTCTAGAGTCTCTAATATAGAGGGAAACGTGAGTGTGCTCAGAACAAAAGAACTGTGTTTCCTACACACGAACCATATCTAGTTCAACTCTGTTTCTGAAACTGATACAAACCATAGGTCCTCTAACATCCAATGCTTTTCAGTTAAGAGCGAGAAACGTGTGAGCTTTGTGAACAATGTAGGTTCGTTTGAGCTGAAAAGTGACTGTGTTTACCTGAAACGAAGTCTTGCTTGAAGAAAGACACAGAGCCTGGCATTTAACTCCGTTTCTGAAGGGAAACACACAGCACAGTTCTCATCCATGAAACACACTCTGCATTAGAGTTGAAGCACGCTCTTGCTTTCTAGAGTCTCTAATACAGAGGGAAACGTGAGTGTGCTCAGAACAAAAGAACTGTGTTTCCTACACACACGGACCATATCTAGTTCAACTCTGTTTCTGAAACTGATACAAACCACAGGTCCTCTAACATGCAATGCTTTTCAGTTAAAAGCGAGAAACCTGTGAGCTTCGGGAACAATGTAGCTTCGTTTGAGCTGAAAAGTGACTGTGTTTACCTGAAACGAAGTCTTGCTTGTACGAAGACACTCGCCTGGCATTTAACTCCGTTTCTGAATGGAAACACACGGCACAGTTCTCTTCCATGAAACACACTCTGCTTTAGAGCAAGAAGCACGCTCTTGCTTTCTAGAGTCTCTAATACAGAGGGAAACGTGAGTGTGCTCAGAACAAAAGAACTGTGTTTCCTACACAAACAGACCATATCTAATTCAACTCTGTGTCTGAAACTGATACAAACCACAGGTCCTCTAACATCCAATGCTTTTCAGTTAAGAGCAAGAAACGTGTGAGCTTCGTGAACAATGTAGCTTCGTTTGAGCTGAAAAGTGACTGCATTTACCTGAAACGAAGTCTTGCATGAAGAAAGACACAGAGCCTGGCATTTAACTCCGTTTCTGAAGGGAAACACACGGCACAGTTTCATCCATGAAACACACTCTGCTTTAGAGCAAGAAGCACGCTCTTGCTTTCTAGAGTCTCTAATATAGAGGGAAACGTGAGTGTGCTCAGAACAAAAGAACTGTGTTTCCTACACACGAACCATATCTAGTTCAACTCTGTTTCTGAAACTGATACAAACCATAGGTCCTCTAACATCCAATGCTTTTCAGTTAAGAGCGAGAAACGTGTGAGCTTTGTGAACAATGTAGGTTCGTTTGAGCTGAAAAGTGACTGTGTTTACCTGAAACGAAGTCTTGCTTGAAGAAAGACACAGAGCCTGGCATTTAACTCCGTTTCTGAAGGGAAACACACAGCACAGTTCTCATCCATGAAACACACTCTGCATTAGAGTTGAAGCACGCTCTTGCTTTCTAGAGTCTCTAATACAGAGGGAAACGTGAGTGTGCTCAGAACAAAAGAACTGTGTTTCCTACACACGGACCATATCTAGTTCAACTCTGTTTCTGAAACTGATACAAACCACAGGTCCTCTAACATCCAATGCTTTTCAGTTAAGAGCGAGAAACGTGTGAGCTTCGTGAACAATGTACCTCGTTTGAGCTGAAAAGTGACTGTGTTTACCTGAAACGAAATCTTGCTTGTAGGAGGACACACGCCTGGCATTTAACTCCGTTTCTGAAAGGAAACACACGGCACAGTACTCTTCCATGAAACACACTCTGCTTTAGAGCAAGAAGCACGCTCTTGCTTTCTAGAGTCTCTAATACAGAGGGAAACGTGAGTGTGCTCAGAGGAAAACAACTGTGTTTCCTACACACACAGACCATATCTAGTTCAACTCTGTTTCTGAAACTAATACAAACCACAGGTCCTCTAACATCCAATGCTTTACCGTTAAGAGCGAGAAACGTGTGAGCTTTGTAAACAATGTAGCTTCGTTTGAGCTCCAAAGTGACTGCGTTTACCTGAAACGAAGTCTTGCTTATAGGAAGACATGCGCCTGGCATTTAACTCTGTTTCTGAAGGGAAACACACGGCACAGTTCTCATCCATGAAACACACTCTGCTTTAGAGCATAAGCACGCTCTTGCTTTCTTGAGTCTCTAATACAGAGGAAAACGTGAGTGTGCTCAGAACAAAAGAACTGTGTTTCCTACACACACAGACCATATCTACTTCAACTCTGTTTCTGAAACTGATACAAACCACAGGTCCTCTAACATCCAATGCTTTTCAGTTAAGAGCAAGAAACGTGTGAGCTTCGTGAACAATGTACATTCGTTTGAGCTGAAAAGTGACTGCATTTACCTGAAACGAAGTCTTGCTTGAAGAAAGACACAGAGCCTGGCATTTAACTCCGTTTCTGAAGGGAAACACACGGCACAGTTTCATCCATGAAACACACTCTGCTTTAGAGCAAGAAGCACGCTCTTGCTTTCTAGAGTCTCTAATATAGAGGGAAACGTGAGTGTGCTCAGAACAAAAGAACTGTGTTTCCTACACACGAACCATATCTAGTTCAACTCTGTTTCTGAAACTGATACAAACCATAGGTCCTCTAACATCCAATGCTTTTCAGTTAAGAGCGAGAAACGTGTGAGCTTTGTGAACAATGTAGCTTCGTTTGAGCTGAAAAGTGACTGTGTTTACCTGAAACGAAGTCTTGCTTGAAGAAAGACACAGAGCCTGGCATTTAACTCCGTTTCTGAAGGGAAACACACGGCACAGTTCTCATCCATGAAACACACTCTGCATTAGAGTTGAAGCACGCTCTTGCTTTCTAGAGTCTCTAATACAGTGGGAAACGTGAGTGTGCTCAGAACAAAAGAACTGTGTTTCCTAAACACGGACCATATCTAGTTCAACTCTGTTTCTGAAACTGATACAAACCACAGGTCCTCTAACATCCAATGCTTTTCAGTTAAGAGCGAGAAACGTGTGAGCTTCGTGAACAATGTACCTCGTTTGAGCTGAAAAGTGACTGCGTTTACCTGAAACGAAGTCTTGCTTGTAGGAAGACACACGCCTGGCATTTAACTCCGTTTCTGAAGGGAAACACACGGCACAGTACTCTTCCATGAAACACACTCTGCTTTAGAGCAAGAAGCACGCTCTTGCTTTCTAGAGTCTCTAATACAGAGGGAAACGTGAGTGTGCTCAGAGGAAAACAACTGTGTTTCCTACACACACAGACCATATCTAGTTCAACTCTGTTTCTGAAACTAATACAAACCACAGGTCCTCTAACATCCAATGCTTTTCAGTTAAGAGCGAGAAACGTGTGAGCTTTGTAAACAATGTAGCTTCGTTTGAGCTCCAAAGTGACTGCGTTTACCTGAAATGAAGTCTTGCTTATAGGAAGACTTGCGCCTGGCATTTAACTCTGTTTCTGAAGGGAAACACACAGCACAGTTCTCATCCATGAAACACACTCTGCTTTAGAGCATAAGCACGCTCTTGCTTTCTAGAGTCTCTAATACAGAGGAAAACGTGAGTGTGCTCAGAACAAAAGAACTGTGTTTCCTACACACACAGACCATATCTAGTTCAACTCTGTTTCTGAAACTGATACAAACCACAGGTCCTCTAACATCCAATGCTTTTCAGTTAAGAGCAAGAAACGTGTGAGCTTCGTGAACAATGTAGCTTCGTTTGAGCTGAAAAGTGACTGCATTTACCTGAAACGAAGTCTTGCTTGAAGAAAGACACAGAGCCTGGCATTTAACTCCGTTTCTGAAGGGAAACACACGGCACAGTTTCATCCATGAAACACACTCTGCTTTAGAGCAAGAAGCACGCTCTTGCTTTCTAGAGACTCTAATATAGAGGGAAACGTGAGTGTGCTCAGAACAAAAGAACTGTGTTTCCTACACATGAACCATATCTAGTTCAACTCTGTTTCTGAAACTGATACAAACCATAGGTCCTCTAACATCCAATGCTTTTCAGTTAAGAGCAAGAAACGTGTGAGCTTCGTGAACAATGTAGCTTCGTTTGAGCTGAAAAGTGACTGCATTTACCTGAAACGAAGTCTTGCTTGAAGAAAGACACAGAGCCTGGCATTTAACTCCGTTTCTGAAAGGAAACACACGGCACAGTTTCAGCCATGAAACACACTCTGCTTTAGAGCAAGAAGCACGCTCTTGCTTTCTAGAGTCTCTAATATAGAGGGAAACGTGAGTGTGCTCAGAACAAAAGAACTGTGTTTCCTACACACAGACCATATCTAGTTCAACTCTGTTTCTGAAACTGATACAAACCACAGGTCCTCTAACATCCAATGCTTTTCAGTTAAGAGCAAGAAACGTGTGAGCTTCGTGAACAATGTAGCTTCGTTTGAGCTGAAAAGTGACTGCATTTACCTGAAACGAAGTCTTGCTTGAAGAAAGACACAGAGCCTGTCATTTAACTCCGTTTCTGAAGGGAAACACACGGCACAGTTTCATCCATGAAACACACTCTGCTTTAGAGCAAGAAGCACGCTCTTGCTTTCTAGAGTCTCTAATATAGAGGGAAACGTGAGTGTGCTCAGAACAAAAGAACTGTGTTTCCTACACACGAACCATATCTAGTTCAACTCTGTTTCTGAAACTGATACAAACCATAGGTCCTCTAACATCCAATGCTTTTCAGTTAAGAGCGAGAAACGTGTGAGCTTTGTGAACAATGTAGGTTCGTTTGAGCTGAAAAGTGACTGTGTTTACCTGAAACGAAGTCTTGCTTGAAGAAAGACACAGAGCCTGGCATTTAACTCCGTTTCTGAAGGGAAACACACGGCACAGTTCTCATCCATGAAACACACTCTGCATTAGAGCATAAGCACGCTCTTGCTTTCTAGAGTCTCTAATACAGAGGAAAACGTGAGTGTGCTCAGAACAAAAGAACTGTGTTTCCTACACACACAGACCATATCTAGTTCAACTCTGTTTCTGAAACTGATACAAACCACAGGACCTCTAACATCCAATGCTTTTCAGTTAAGAGCAAGAAACGTGTGAGCTTCGTGAACAATGTAGCTTCGTTTGAGCTGAAAAGTGACTGCATTTACCTGAAACGAAGTCTTGCTTGAAGAAAGACACAGAGCCTGGCATTTAACTCCGTTTCTGAAGGGAAACACACGGCACAGTTTCATCCATGAAACACACTCTGCTTTAGAGCAAGAAGCACGCTCTTGCTTTCTAGAGTCTCTAATATAGAGGGAAACGTGAGTGTGCTCAGAACAAAAGAACTGTGTTTCCTACACACGAACCATATCTAGTTCAACTCTGTTTCTGAAACTGATACAAACCATAGGTCCTCTAACATCCAATGCTTTTCAGTTAAGAGCGAGAAACGTGTGAGCTTTGTGAACAATGTAGGTTCGTTTGAGCTGAAAAGTGACTGTGTTTACCTGAAACGAAGTCTTGCTTGAAGAAAGACACAGAGCCTGGCATTTAACTCCGTTTCTGAAGGGAAACACACAGCACAGTTCTCATCCATGAAACACACTCTGCATTAGAGTTGAAGCACGCTCTTGCTTTCTAGAGTCTCTAATACAGAGGGAAACGTGAGTGTGCTCAGAACAAAAGAACTGTGTTTCCTACACACACAGACCATATCTAGTTCAACTCTGTTTCTGAAACTGATACAAACCACAGGTCCTCTAACATCCAATGCTTTTCAGTTAAGAGCAAGAAACGTGTGAGCTTCGTGAACAATGTAGCTTCGTTTGAGCTGAAAAGTGACTGCATTTACCTGAAACGAAGTCTTGCTTGAAGAAAGCCACAGAGCCTGGCATTTAACTCCGTTTCTGAAGGGAAACACACGGCACAGTTTCATCCATGAAACACACTCTGCTTTAGAGCAAGAAGCACGCTCTTGCTTTCTAGAGACTCTAATATAGAGGGAAACGTGAGTGTGCTCAGAACAAAAGAACTGTGTTTCCTACACATGAACCATATCTAGTTCAACTCTGTTTCTGAAACTGATACAAACCATAGGTCCTCTAACATCCAATGCTTTTCAGTTAAGAGCAAGAAACGTGTGAGCTTCGTGAACAATGTAGCTTCGTTTGAGCTGAAAAGTGACTGCATTTACCTGAAACGAAGTCTTGCTTGAAGAAAGACACAGAGCCTGGCATTTAACTCCGTTTCTGAAGGGAAACACACGGCACAGTTCTCATCCATGAAACACACTCTGCATTAGAGCATAAGCACGCTCTTGCTTTCTAGAGTCTCTAATACAGAGGAAAACGTGAGTGTGCTCAGAACAAAAGAACTGTGTTTCCTACACACACAGACCATATCTAGTTCAACTCTGTTTCTGAAACTGATACAAACCACAGGACCTCTAACATCCAATGCTTTTCAGTTAAGAGCAAGAAACGTGTGAGCTTCGTGAACAATGTAGCTTCGTTTGAGCTGAAAAGTGACTGCATTTACCTGAAACGAAGTCTTGCTTGAAGAAAGACACAGAGCCTGGCATTTAACTCCGTTTCTGAAGGGAAACACACGGCACAGTTTCATCCATGAAACACACTCTGCTTTAGAGCAAGAAGCACGCTCTTGCTTTCTAGAGTCTCTAATATAGAGGGAAACGTGAGTGTGCTCAGAACAAAAGAACTGTGTTTCCTACACACGAACCATATCTAGTTCAACTCTGTTTCTGAAACTGATACAAACCATAGGTCCTCTAACATCCAATGCTTTTCAGTTAAGAGCGAGAAACGTGTGAGCTTTGTGAACAATGTAGGTTCGTTTGAGCTGAAAAGTGACTGTGTTTACCTGAAACGAAGTCTTGCTTGAAGAAAGACACAGAGCCTGGCATTTAACTCCGTTTCTGAAGGGAAACACACAGCACAGTTCTCATCCATGAAACACACTCTGCATTAGAGTTGAAGCACGCTCTTGCTTTCTAGAGTCTCTAATACAGAGGGAAACGTGAGTGTGCTCAGAACAAAAGAACTGTGTTTCCTACACACACAGACCATATCTAGTTCAACTCTGTTTCTGAAACTGATACAAACCACAGGTCCTCTAACATCCAATGCTTTTCAGTTAAGAGCAAGAAACGTGTGAGCTTCGTGAACAATGTAGCTTCGTTTGAGCTGAAAAGTGACTGCATTTACCTGAAACGAAGTCTTGCTTGAAGAAAGCCACAGAGCCTGGCATTTAACTCCGTTTCTGAAGGGAAACACACGGCACAGTTTCATCCATGAAACACACTCTGCTTTAGAGCAAGAAGCACGCTCTTGCTTTCTAGAGACTCTAATATAGAGGGAAACGTGAGTGTGCTCAGAACAAAAGAACTGTGTTTCCTACACATGAACCATATCTAGTTCAACTCTGTTTCTGAAACTGATACAAACCATAGGTCCTCTAACATCCAATGCTTTTCAGTTAAGAGCAAGAAACGTGTGAGCTTCGTGAACAATGTAGCTTCGTTTGAGCTGAAAAGTGACTGCATTTACCTGAAACGAAGTCTTGCTTGAAGAAAGACACAGAGCCTGGCATTTAACTCCGTTTCTGAAAGGAAACACACGGCACAGTTTCATCCATGAAACACACTCTGCTTTAGAGCAAGAAGCACGCTCTTGCTTTCTAGAGTCTCTAATATAGAGGGAAACGTGAGTGTGCTCAGAACAAAAGAACTGTGTTTCCTACACACAGACCATATCTAGTTCAACTCTGTTTCTGAAACTGATACAAACCACAGGTCCTCTAACATCCAATGCTTTTCAGTTAAGAGCAAGAAACGTGTGAGCTTCGTGAACAATGTAGCTTCGTTTGAGCTGAAAAGTGACTGCATTTACCTGAAACGAAGTCTTGCTTGAAGAAAGACACAGAGCCTGTCATTTAACTCCGTTTCTGAAGGGAAACACACGGCACAGTTTCATCCATGAAACACACTCTGCTTTAGAGCAAGAAGCACGCTCTTGCTTTCTAGAGTCTCTAATATAGAGGGAAACGTGAGTGTGCTCAGAACAAAAGAACTGTGTTTCCTACACACGAAACATATCTAGTTCAACTCTGTTTCTGAAACTGATACAAACCATAGGTCCTCTAACATCCAATGCTTTTCAGTTAAGAGCGAGAAACGTGTGAGCTTTGTGAACAATGTAGGTTCGTTTGAGCTGAAAAGTGACTGTGTTTACCTGAAACGAAGTCTTGCTTGAAGAAAGACACAGAGCCTGGCATTTAACTCCGTTTCTGAAGGGAAACACACGGCACAGTTCTCATCCATGAAACACACTCTGCATTAGAGTTGAAGCACGCTCTTGCTTTCTAGAGTCTCTAATTCAGAGGGAAACGTGAGTGTGCTCAGAACAAAAGAACTGTGTTTCCTACGCACGGACCATATCTAGTTCAACTCTGTTTCTGAAACTGATACAAACCACAGGTCCTCTAACATCCAATGCTTTTCAGTTAAGAGCGAGAAACGTGTGAGCTTCGTGAACAATGTACCTCGTTTGAGTTGAAAAGTGACTGTGTTTACCTGAAACGAAGTCTTGCTTGTAGGAGGACACACGCCTGGCATTTAACTCCGTTTCTGAAAGGAAACACACGGCACAGTACTCTTCCATGAAACACACTCTGCTTTAGAGCAAGAAGCACGCTCTTGCTTTCTAGAGTCTCTAATACAGAGGGAAACGTGAGTGTGCACAGAGGAAAACAACTGTGTTTCCTACACACACAGACCATATCGAGTTCAACTCTGTTTCTGAAACTAATACAAACCACAGGTCCTCTAACATCCAATGATTTTCCGTTAAGAGCGAGAAACGTGTGAGCTTTGTAAACAATGTAGCTTCGTTTGAGCTCCAAAGTGACTGCGTTTACCTGAAACGAAGTCTTGCTTATAGGAAGACATGCGCCTGGCATTTAACTCTGTTTCTGAAGGGAAACACACGGCACAGTTCTCATCCATGAAACACACTCTGCTTTAGAGCAAGAAGCACGCTCTTGCTTTCTAGAGTCTCTAATACAGAGGAAAACGTGAGTGTGCTCAGAACAAAAGAACTGTGTTTCCTACACACGAACCATATCTAGTTCAACTCTGTTTCTGAAACTGATACAAACCATAGGTCCTCTAACATCCAATGCTTTTCAGTTAAGAGCGAGAAACGTGTGAGCTTTGTGAATAATGTAGGTTCGTTTGAGCTGAAAAGTGACTGTGTTTACCTGAAACGAAGTCTTGCTTGAAGAAAGACACAGAGCCTGGCATTTAACTCCGTTTCTGAAGGGAAACACACGGCACAGTTCTCATCCATGAAACACACTCTGCATTAGAGTTGAAGCACGCTCTTGCTTTCTAGAGTCTCTAATACAGAGGGAAACGTGAGTGTGCTCAGAACAAAAGAACTGTGTTTCCTAAACACGGACCATATCTAGTTCTACTCTGTTTCTGAAACTGATACAAACCACAGGTCCTCTAACATCCAATGCTTTTCAGTTAAGAGCAAGAAACGTGTGAGCTTCGTGAACAATGTACATTCGTTTGAGCTGAAAAGTGACTGCATTTACCTGAAACGAAGTCTTGCTTGAAGAAAGACACAGAGCCTGGCATTTAACTCCGTTTCTGAAGGGAAACACACGGCACAGTTTCATCCATGAAACACACTCTGCTTTAGAGCAAGAAGCACGCTCTTGCTTTCTAGAGTCTCTAATATAGAGGGAAACGTGAGTGTGCTCAGAACAAAAGAACTGTGTTTCCTACACACGAACCATATCTAGTTCAACTCTGTTTCTGAAACTGATACAAACCATAGGTCCTCTAACATCCAATGCTTTTCAGTTAAGAGCGAGAAACGTGTGAGCTTTGTGAACAATGTAGCTTCGTTTGAGCTGAAAAGTGACTGTGTTTACCTGAAACGAAGTCTTGCTTGAAGAAAGACACAGAGCCTGGCATTTAACTCCGTTTCTGAAGGGAAACACACGGCACAATTCTCATCCATGAAACACACTCTGCATTAGAGTTGAAGCACGCTCTTGCTTTCTAGAGTCTCTAATACAGTGGGAAACGTGAGTGTGCTCAGAACAAAAGAACTGTGTTTCCTAAACACGGACCATATCTAGTTCAACTCTGTTTCTGAAACTGATACAAACCACAGGTCCTCTAACATCCAATGCTTTTCAGTTAAGAGCGAGAAACGTGTGAGCTTCGTGAACAATGTACCTCGTTTGAGCTGAAAAGTGACTGCGTTTACCTGAAACGAAGTCTTGCTTGTAGGAAGACACACGCCTGGCATTTAACTCCGTTTCTGAAGGGAAACACACGGCACAGTACTCTTCCATGAAACACACTCTGCTTTAGAGCAAGAAGCACGCTCTTGCTTTCTAGAGTCTCTAATACAGAGGGAAACGTGAGTGTGCTCAGAGGAAAACAACTGTGTTTCCTACACACACAGACCATATCTAGTTCAACTCTGTTTCTGAAACTAATACAAACCACAGGTCCTCTAACATCCAATGCTTTTCAGTTAAGAGCGAGAAACGTGTGAGCTTTGTAAACAATGTAGCTTCGTTTGAGCTCCAAAGTGACTGCGTTTACCTGAAATGAAGTCTTGCTTATAGGAAGACTTGCGCCTGGCATTTAACTCTGTTTCTGAAGGGAAACACACAGCACAGTTCTCATCCATGAAACACACTCTGCTTTAGAGCATAAGCACGCTCTTGCTTTCTAGAGTCTCTAATACAGAGGAAAACGTGAGTGTGCTCAGAACAAAAGAACTGTGTTTCCTACACACACAGACCATATCTAGTTCAACTCTGTTTCTGAAACTGATACAAACCACAGGTCCTCTAACATCCAATGCTTTTCAGTTAAGAGCAAGAAACGTGTGAGCTTCGTGAACAATGTAGCTTCGTTTGAGCTGAAAAGTGACTGCATTTACCTGAAACGAAGTCTTGCTTGAAGAAAGACACAGAGCCTGGCATTTAACTCCGTTTCTGAAGGGAAACACACGGCACAGTTTCATCCATGAAACACACTCTGCTTTAGAGCAAGAAGCACGCTCTTGCTTTCTAGAGACTCTAATATAGAGGGAAACGTGAGTGTGCTCAGAACAAAAGAACTGTGTTTCCTACACATGAACCATATCTAGTTCAACTCTGTTTCTGAAACTGATACAAACCATAGGTCCTCTAACATCCAATGCTTTTCAGTTAAGAGCAAGAAACGTGTGAGCTTCGTGAAGAATGTAGCTTCGTTTGAGGTGAAAAGTGACTGCATTTACCTGAAACGAAGTCTTGCTTGAAGAAAGACACAGAGCCTGGCATTTAACTCCATTTCTGAAAGGAAACACACGGCACAGTTTCATCCATGAAACACACTCTGCTTTAGAGCAAGAAGCACGCTCTTGCTTTCTAGAGTCTCTAATATAGAGGGAAACGTGAGTGTGCTCAGAACAAAAGAACTGTGTTTCCTACACACAGACCATATCTAGTTCAACTCTGTTTCTGAAACTGATACAAACCACAGGTCCTCTAACATCCAATGCTTTTCAGTTAAGAGCAAGAAACGTGTGAGCTTCGTGAACAATGTAGCTTCGTTTGAGCTGAAAAGTGACTGCATTTACCTGAAACGAAGTCTTGCTTGAAGAAAGACACAGAGCCTGTCATTTAACTCCGTTTCTGAAGGGAAACACACGGCACAGTTTCATCCATGAAACACACTCTGCTTTAGAGCAAGAAGCACGCTCTTGCTTTCTAGAGTCTCTAATATAGAGGGAAACGTGAGTGTGCTCAGAACAAAAGAACTGTGTTTCCTACACACGAACCATATCTAGTTCAACTCTGTTTCTGAAACTGATACAAACCATAGGTCCTCTAACATCCAATGCTTTTCAGTTAAGAGCGAGAAACGTGTGAGCTTTGTGAACAATGTAGGTTCGTTTGAGCTGAAAAGTGACTGTGTTTACCTGAAACGAAGTCTTGCTTGAAGAAAGACACAGAGCCTGGCATTTAACTCCGTTTCTGAAGGGAAACACACGGCACAGTTCTCATCCATGAAACACACTCTGCATTAGAGCATAAGCACGCTCTTGCTTTCTAGAGTCTCTAATACAGAGGAAAACGTGAGTGTGCTCAGAACAAAAGAACTGTGTTTCCTACACACACAGACCATATCTAGTTCAACTCTGTTTCTGAAACTGATACAAACCACAGGTCCTCTAACATCCAATGCTTTTCAGTTAAGAGCAAGAAACGTGTGAGCTTCGTGAACAATGTAGCTTCGTTTGAGCTGAAAAGTGACTGCATTTACCTGAAACGAAGTCTTGCTTGAAGAAAGACACAGAGCCTGGCATTTAACTCCGTTTCTGAAGGGAAACACACGGCACAGTTTCATCCATGAAACACACTCTGCTTTAGAGCAAGAAGCACGCTCTTGCTTTCTAGAGTCTCTAATATAGAGGGAAACGTGAGTGTGCTCAGAACAAAAGAACTGTGTTTCCTACACACGAACCATATCTAGTTCAACTCTGTTTCTGAAACTGATACAAACCATAGGTCCTCTAACATCCAATGCTTTTCAGTTAAGAGCGAGAAACGTGTGAGCTTTGTGAACAATGTAGGTTCGTTTGAGCTGAAAAGTGACTGTGTTTACCTGAAACGAAGTCTTGCTTGAAGAAAGACACAGAGCCTGGCATTTAACTCCGTTTCTGAAGGGAAACACACAGCACAGTTCTCATCCATGAAACACACTCTGCATTAGAGTTGAAGCACGCTCTTGCTTTCTAGAGTCTCTAATACAGAGGGAAACGTGAGTGTGCTCAGAACAAAAGAACTGTGTTTCCTACACACGGACCATATCTAGTTCAACTCTGTTTCTGAAACTGATACAAACCACAGGTCCTCTAACATCCAATGCTTTTCAGTTAAGAGCGAGAAACGTGTGAGCTTCGTGAACAATGTACCTCGTTTGAGCTGAAAAGTGACTGTGTTTACCTGAAACGAAATCTTGCTTGTAGGAGGACACACGCCTGGCATTTAACTCCGTTTCTGAAAGGAAACACACGGCACAGTACTCTTCCATGAAACACACTCTGCTTTAGAGCAAGAAGCACGCTCTTGCTTTCTAGAGTCTCTAATACAGAGGGAAACGTGAGTGTGCTCAGAGGAAAACAACTGTGTTTCCTACACACACAGACCATATCTAGTTCAACTCTGTTTCTGAAACTAATACAAACCACAGGTCCTCTAACATCCAATGCTTTACCGTTAAGAGCGAGAAACGTGTGAGCTTTGTAAACAATGTAGCTTCGTTTGAGCTCCAAAGTGACTGCGTTTACCTGAAACGAAGTCTTGCTTATAGGAAGACATGCGCCTGGCATTTAACTCTGTTTCTGAAGGGAAACACACGGCACAGTTCTCATCCATGAAACACACTCTGCTTTAGAGCATAAGCACGCTCTTGCTTTCTTGAGTCTCTAATACAGAGGAAAACGTGAGTGTGCTCAGAACAAAAGAACTGTGTTTCCTACACACACAGACCATATCTAGTTCAACTCTGTTTCTGAAACTGATACAAACCACAGGTCCTCTAACATCCAATGCTTTTCAGTTAAGAGCAAGAAACGTGTGAGCTTCGTGAACAATGTACATTCGTTTGAGCTGAAAAGTGACTGCATTTACCTGAAACGAAGTCTTGCTTGAAGAAAGACACAGAGCCTGGCATTTAACTCCGTTTCTGAAGGGAAACACACGGCACAGTTTCATCCATGAAACACACTCTGCTTTAGAGCAAGAAGCACGCTCTTGCTTTCTAGAGTCTCTAATATAGAGGGAAACGTGAGTGTGCTCAGAACAAAAGAACTGTGTTTCCTACACACGGACCATATCTAGTTCAACTCTGTTTCTGAAACTGATACAAACCATAGGTCCTCTAACATCCAATGCTTTTCAGTTAAGAGCGAGAAACGTGTGAGCTTTGTGAACAATGTAGCTTCGTTTGAGCTGAAAAGTGACTGTGTTTACCTGAAACGAAGTCTTGCTTGAAGAAAGACACAGAGCCTGGCATTTAACTCCGTTTCTGAAGGGAAACACACGGCACAGTTCTCATCCATGAAACACACTCTGCATTAGAGTTGAAGCACGCTCTTGCTTTCTAGAGTCTCTAATACAGTGGGAAACGTGAGTGTGCTCAGAACAAAAGAACTGTGTTTCCTAAACACGGACCATATCTAGTTCAACTCTGTTTCTGAAACTGATACAAACCACAGGTCCTCTAACATCCAATGCTTTTCAGTTAAGAGCGAGAAACGTGTGAGCTTCGTGAACAATGTACCTCGTTTGAGCTGAAAAGTGACTGCGTTTACCTGAAACGAAGTCTTGCTTGTAGGAAGACACACGCCTGGCATTTAACTCCGTTTCTGAAGGGAAACACACGGCACAGTACTCTTCCATGAAACACACTCTGCTTTAGAGCAAGAAGCACGCTCTTGCTTTCTAGAGTCTCTAATACAGAGGGAAACGTGAGTGTGCTCAGAGGAAAACAACTGTGTTTCCTACACACACAGACCATATCTAGTTCAACTCTGTTTCTGAAACTAATACAAACCACAGGTCCTCTAACATCCAATGCTTTTCAGTTAAGAGCGAGAAACGTGTGAGCTTTGTAAACAATGTAGCTTCGTTTGAGCTCCAAAGTGACTGCGTTTACCTGAAATGAAGTCTTGCTTATAGGAAGACTTGCGCCTGGCATTTAACTCTGTTTCTGAAGGGAAACACACAGCACAGTTCTCATCCATGAAACACACTCTGCTTTAGAGCATAAGCACGCTCTTGCTTTCTAGAGTCTCTAATACAGAGGAAAACGTGAGTGTGCTCAGAACAAAAGAACTGTGTTTCCTACACACACAGACCATATCTAGTTCAACTCTGTTTCTGAAACTGATACAAACCACAGGTCCTCTAACATCCAATGCTTTTCAGTTAAGAGCAAGAAACGTGTGAGCTTCGTGAACAATGTAGCTTCGTTTGAGCTGAAAAGTGACTGCATTTACCTGAAACGAAGTCTTGCTTGAAGAAAGACACAGAGCCTGGCATTTAACTCCGTTTCTGAAGGGAAACACACGGCACAGTTTCATCCATGAAACACACTCTGCTTTAGAGCAAGAAGCACGCTCTTGCTTTCTAGAGACTCTAATATAGAGGGAAACGTGAGTGTGCTCAGAACAAAAGAACTGTGTTTCCTACACATGAACCATATCTAGTTCAACTCTGTTTCTGAAACTGATACAAACCATAGGTCCTCTAACATCCAATGCTTTTCAGTTAAGAGCAAGAAACGTGTGAGCTTCGTGAACAATGTAGCTTCGTTTGAGCTGAAAAGTGACTGCATTTACCTGAAACGAAGTCTTGCTTGAAGAAAGACACAGAGCCTGGCATTTAACTCCGTTTCTGAAAGGAAACACACGGCACAGTTTCATCCATGAAACACACTCTGCTTTAGAGCAAGAAGCACGCTCTTGCTTTCTAGAGTCTCTAATATAGAGGGAAACGTGAGTGTGCTCAGAACAAAAGAACTGTGTTTCCTACACACGAAACATATCTAGTTCAACTCTGTTTCTGAAACTGATACAAACCATAGGTCCTCTAACATCCAATGCTTTTCAGTTAAGAGCGAGAAACGTGTGAGCTTTGTGAACAATGTAGGTTCGTTTGAGCTGAAAAGTGACTGTGTTTACCTGAAACGAAGTCTTGCTTGAAGAAAGACACAGAGCCTGGCATTTAACTCCGTTTCTGAAGGGAAACACACGGCACAGTTCTCATCCATGAAACACACTCTGCATTAGAGTTGAAGCACGCTCTTGCTTTCTAGAGTCTCTAATTCAGAGGGAAACGTGAGTGTGCTCAGAACAAAAGAACTGTGTTTCCTACGCACGGATCATATCTAGTTCAACTCTGTTTCTGAAACTGATACAAACCACAGGTCCTCTAACATCCAATGCTTTTCAGTTAAGAGCGAGAAACGTGTGAGCTTCGTGAACAATGTACCTCGTTTGAGTTGAAAAGTGACTGTGTTTACCTGAAACGAAGTCTTGCTTGTAGGAGGACACACGCCTGGCATTTAACTCCGTTTCTGAAAGGAAACACACGGCACAGTACTCTTCCATGAAACACACTCTGCTTTAGAGCAAGAAGCACGCTCTTGCTTTCTAGAGTCTCTAATACAGAGGGAAACGTGAGTGTGCTCAGAGGAAAACAACTGTGTTTCCTACACACACAGACCATATCTAGTTCAACTCTGTTTCTGAAACTAATACAAACCACAGGTCCTCTAACATCCAATGATTTTCCGTTAAGAGCGAGAAACGTGTGAGCTTTGTAAACAATGTAGCTTCGTTTGAGCTCCAAAGTGACTGCGTTTACCTGAAACGAAGTCTTGCTTATAGGAAGACATGCGCCTGGCATTTAACTCTGTTTCTGAAGGGAAACACACGGCACAGTTCTCATCCATGAAACACACTCTGCTTTAGAGCAAGAAGCACGCTCTTGCTTTCTAGAGTCTCTAATACAGAGGAAAACGTGAGTGTGCTCAGAACAAAAGAACTGTGTTTCCTACACACACAGAACATATCTAGTTCAACTCTGTTTCTGAAACTGATACAAACCACAGGTCCTCTAACATCCAATGCTTTTCAGTTAAGAGCAAGAAACGTGTGAGCATCGTGAACAATGTACCTTCGTTTGAGCTGAAAAGTGACTGCATTTACCTGAAACGAAGTCTTGCTTGAAGAAAGACACAGAGCCTGGCATTTAACTCCGTTTCTGAAGGGAAACACACGGCACAGTTTCATCCATGAAACACACTCTGCTTTAGAGCAAGAAGCACGCTCTTGCTTTCTAGAGTCTCTAATATAGAGGGAAACGTGAGTGTGCTCAGAACAAAAGAACTGTGTTTCCTACACACGGACCATATCTAGTTCAACTCTGTTTCTGAAACTGATACAAACCATAGGTCCTCTAACATCCAATGCTTTTCAGTTAAGAGCGAGAAACGTGTGAGCTTTGTGAACAATGTAGCTTCGTTTGAGCTGAAAAGTGACTGTGTTTACCTGAAACGAAGTCTTGCTCGAAGAAAGACACAGAGCCTGGCATTTAACTCCGTTTCTGAAGGGAAACACACGGCACAGTTCTCATCCATGAAACACACTCTGCATTAGAGTTGAAGCACGCTCTTGCTTTCTAGAGTCTCTAATACAGAGGGAAACGTGAGTGTGCTCAGAACAAAAGAACTGTGTTTCCTAAACACGGACCATATCTAGTTCAACTCTGTTTCTGAAACTGATACAAACCACAGGTCCTCTAACATCCAATGCTTTTCAGTTAAGAGCGAGAAACGTGTGAGCTTCGTGAACAATGTACGTCGTTTGAGCTGAAAAGTGACTGCGTTTACCTGAAACGAAGTCTTGCTTGTAGGAAGACACACGCCTGGCATTTAACTCCGTTTCTGAAGGGAAACACACGGCACAGTACTCTTCCATGAAACACACTCTGCTTTAGAGCAAGAAGCACGCTCTTGCTTTCTAGAGTCTCTAATACAGAGGGAAACGTGAGTGTGCTCAGAGGAAAACAACTGTGTTTCCTACACACACAGACCATATCTAGTTCAACTCTGTTTCTGAAACTGATACAAACCACAGGTCCTCTAACATCCAATGCTTTTCAGTTAAGAGCAAGAAACGTGTGAGCTTCGTGAACAATGTAGCTTCGTTTGAGCTAAAAAGTGACTGCATTTACCTGAAACGAAGTCTTGTTTATAGGAAGACATGCGCCTGGCATTTAACTCTGTTTCTGAAGGGAAACACACAGCACAGTTCTCATCCATGAAACACACTCTGCTTTAGAGCAAGAAGCACGCTCTTGCTTTCTAGAGTCTCTAATATAGAGGGAAACGTGAGTGTGCTCAGAACAAAAGAACTGTGTTTCCTACACACACAGACCATATCTAGTTCAACTCTGTTTCAGAAACTGCTACAAACCACAGTTCGTCTAACATCCAATGCTTTTCAGTTAAGAGCGAGAAACGTGTGAGCTTCGTGAACAATGTAGCTTCGTTTGAGATGAAAAGTGACTGCGTTTACCTGAAACGATTCTTGCTTGTAGGAAGACACAGAGCCTGGCATTTAACTCTGTTTCTGAAGGGAAACACACGGCACAGTTCTCATCTATGAAACACACTCTGCTTTAGAGCAAGAAGCACGCTCTTGCTTTCTAGAGTCTCTACTACAGAGGGAAACGTGAGTGTGCTCAGAACAAAAGAACTGTGTTTCCTACACACACGGACCATATCTAGTTCAACTCTGTTTCTGAAACTGATACAAACCACAGGTCCTCTAACATGCAATGCTTTTCAGTTAAAAGCGAGAAACCTGTGAGCTTCGGGAACAATGTAGCTTCGTTTGAGCTGAAAAGTGACTGCGTTTACCTGAAACGAAGTCTTGCTTGTACGAAGACACTCGCCTGGCATTTAACTCCGTTTCTGAATGGAAACACACGGCACAGTTCTCTTCCATGAAACACACTCTGCTTTAGAGCAAGAAGCACGCTCTTGCTTTCTAGAGTCTCTAATACAGAGGGAAACGTGAGTGTGCTCAGAACAAAAGAACTGTGTTTCCTACACAAACAGACCATATCTAATTCAACTCTATGTCTGAAACTGATACAAACCACAGGTCCTCTAACATGCAATGCTTTTCAGTTAAGAGCGAGAAACGTGTGAGCTTCATGAACAATGTAGCTTCGTTTGAGCTGAAAATGACTGCGTTTACCTGAAATGAAGTCTTGCTTGTAGGATGGCACAGAGCCTGGCATTTAACTCCATTTCTGAAGGGAAACACACGGCACAGTTCTCATCCATGAAACACACTCTGCATTAGAGCTGAAGCACGCTCTTGCTTTCTAGAGTCTCTAATACAGAGGGAAACGTGAGTGTGCTCAGAACAAAAGAACTGTGTTTCCTACACACGGACCATATCTAGTTCAACTCTGTTTCTGAAACTGATACAAACCACAAGTCCTCTAACATCCAATGCTTTTCAGTTAAGAGCGAGAAACGTGTGAGCTTCGTGAACAATGTACCTCGTTTGAGCTGAAAAGTGACTGCGTTTACCTGAAACGAAGTCTTGCTTGTAGGAAGACACATGCCTGGCATTTATCTCCGTTTCTGAAGGGAAACACACGGTACAGTTCTCTTCCATGAAACACACTCTGCTTTAGAGCAAGAAGCACACTCTTGCTTTCTAGAGTCTCTAATACAGAGGGAAACGTGAGTGTGCTCAGAACAAAAGAACTGTATTTCCTACACACACGGACCATATCTAGTTCAACTTTGTTTCTGAAACTGATACAAACCACAGGTCCTCTAACATCCAATGCTTTTCAGTTAAAAGCGAGAAACCTGTGAGCTTCGTGAACTATGTAGCTTCGTTTGAGCTGAAAAGTGACTGCGTTTACCTGAAACGAAGTCTTGCTTGTACGAAGACACTCGCCTGGCATTTAACTCCGTTTCTGAAGGGAAACACACGGCACAGTTCTCTTCCATGAAACACACTCTGCTTTAGAGCAAGAAGCACGCTCTTGCTTTCTAAAGTCTCTAATACAGAGGGAAACGTGAGTGTGCTCAGAACAAAAGAACTGTGTTTCCTACACAAACAGACCATATCTAATTCAACTCTGTGTCTGAAACTGATACAAACCACAGGTCCTCTAACATGCAATGCTTTTCAGTTAAGAGCGAGAAACGTGTGAGCTTCGTGAACAATGTAGCTTCCTTTGAGCTGAAAAGTGACTGTGTTTACCTGAAACGAAGTCTTGCTCGAAGAAAGACACAGAGCCTGGCATTTAACTCCGTTTCTGAAGGGAAACACACGGCACAGTTCTCATCCATGAAACACACTCTGCATTAGAGTTGAAGCACGCTCTTGCTTTCTAGAGTCTCTAATACAGAGGGAAACGTGAGTGTGCTCAGAACAAAAGAACTGTGTTTCCTAAACACGGACCATATCTAGTTCAACTCTGTTTCTGAAACTGATACAAACCACAGGTCGTCTAACATCCAATGCTTTTCAGTTAAGAGCGAGAAACGTGTGAGCTTCGTGAACAATGTACCTCGTTTGAGCTGAAAAGTGACTGCGTTTACCTGAAACGAAGTCTTGCTTGTAGGAAGACACACGCCTGGCATTTAACTCCGTTTCTGAAGGGAAACACACGGCACAGTACTCTTCCATGAAACACACTCTGCTTTAGAGCAAGAAGCACGCTCTTGCTTTCTAGAGTCTCTAATACAGAGGGAAACGTGAGTGTGCTCAGAGGAAAACAACTGTGTTTCCTACACACACAGACCATATCTAGTTCAACTCTGTTTCTGAAACTGATACAAACCACAGGTCCTCTAACATCCAATGCTTTTCAGTTAAGAGCAAGAAACGTGTGAGCTTCGTGAACAATGTAGCTTCGTTTGAGCTAAAAAGTGACTGCATTTACCTGAAACGAAGTCTTGCTTGAAGAAAGACACAGAGCCTTGTATTTAACTCCGCTTCTGAAGGGAAACACACGGCACAGTTCTCATCCATGAAACACACTCTGCTTTAGAGCAAGAAGCACGCTCTCGCTTTCTAGAGTCTCTAATACAGAGGGAAACGTGAGTGTGCTCAGAACAAAAGAACTGTGTTTCCTACACACGGACCATATCTAGTTCAACTCTGTTTCTGAAACTGATACAAACCACAGGTCCTCTAACATCCAATGCTTTTCAGTTAAGAGCGAGAAACGTGTGAGCTTTGTGAACAATGTAGCTTCGTTTGAGCTGAAAAGTGACTGCGTTTACCTGAAACGAAGTCTTGCTTGAAGAAAGACACAGAGCCTGGCATTTAACTCCGTTTCTGAAGGGAAACACACGGCACAGTTCTCATCCATGAAACACACTCTGCATTAGAGTTGAAGCACGCTCTTGCTTTCTAGAGTCTCTAATACAGAGGGAAACGTGAGTGTGTTCAGAACCAAAGAACTGTGTTTCCTAAACACGGACCTATCTAGTTCAACTCTGTTTCTGAAACTGATACAAACCACAGGTCCTCTAACATGCAATGCTTTTCAGTTAAGAGCGAGAAACGTGTGAGCTTCGTGAACAATGTACTTCGTTTGAGCTGAAAAGTGACTGCGTTTACCTGAAACGAAGTCTTGCTTGTAGGAAGACACACGCCTGGCATTTAACTCCGTTTCTGAAGGGAAACACACGGCACAGTACTCTTCCATGAAACACACTCTGCTTTAGAGCAAGAAGCACGCTCTTGCTTTCTAGAGTCTCTAATACAGAGGGAAACGTGAGTGTGCTCAGAGGAAAACAACTGTGTTTCCTACACACACAGACCATATCTAGTTCAACTCTGTTTCTGAAACTAATACAAACCACAGGTTCTCTAACATCCAATGCTTTTCAGTTAAGAGCGAGAAACGTGTGAGCTTTGTAAACAATGTAGCTTCGTTTGAGCTCCAAAGTGACTGCGTTTACCTGAAACGAAGTCTTGCTTATAGGAAGACATGCGCCTGGCATTTAACTCTGTTTCTGAAGGGAAACACACAGCACAGTTCTCATCCATGAAACACACTCTGCTTTAGAGCAAGAAGCACGCTCTTGCTTTCTAGAGTCTCTAATATAGAGGGAAACGTGAGTGTGCTCAGAACAAAAGAACTGTGTTTCCTACACACACAGACCATATCTAGTTCAACTCTGTTTCAGAAACTGCTACAAACCACAGTTCGTCTAACATCCAATGCTTTTCAGTTAAGAGCGAGAAACGTGTGAGCTTCGTGAACAATGTAGCTTCGTTTGAGATGAAAAGTGACTGCGTTTACCTGAAACGATTCTTGCTTGTAGGAAGACACAGAGCCTGGCATTTAACTCTGTTTCTGAAGGGAAACACACGGCACAGTTCTCATCTATGAAACACACTCTGCTTTAGAGCAAGAAGCACGCTCTTGCTTTCTAGAGTCTCTACTACAGAGGGAAACGTGAGTGTGCTCAGAACAAAAGAACTGTGTTTCCTACACACACGGACCATATCTAGTTCAACTCTGTTTCTGAAACTGATACAAACCACAGGTCCTCTAACATCCAATGCTTTTCAGTTAAAAGCGAGAAACCTGTGAGCTTCGGGAACAATGTAGCTTCGTTTGAGCTGAAAAGTGACTGCGTTTACCTGAAACGAAGTCTTGCTTGTACGAAGACACTCGCCTGGCATTTAACTCCGTTTCTGAATGGAAACACACGGCACAGTTCTCTTCCATGAAACACACTCTGCTTTAGAGCAAGAAGCACGCTCTTGCTTTCTAGAGTCTCTAATACAGAGGGAAACGTGAGTGTGCTCAGAACAAAAGAACTGTGTTTCCTACACAAACAGACCATATCTAATTCAACTCTGTGTCTGAAACTGATACAAACCACAGGTCCTCTAACATGCAATGCTTTTCAGTTAAGAGCGAGAAACGTGTGAGCTTCATGAACAATGTAGCTTCGTTTGAGCTGAAAATGACTGCGTTTACCTGAAATGAAGTCTTGCTTGTAGGATGGCACAGAGCCTGGCATTTAACTCCATTTCTGAAGGGAAACACACGGCACAGTTCTCATCCATGAAACACACTCTGCATTAGAGCTGAAGCACGCTCTTGCTTTCTAGAGTCTCTAATACAGAGGGAAACGTGAGTGTGCTCAGAACAAAAGAACTGTGTTTCCTACACACGGACCATATCTAGTTCAACTCTGTTTCTGAAACTGATACAAACCACAAGTCCTCTAACATCCAATGCTTTTCAGTTAAGAGCGAGAAACGTGTGAGCTTCGTGAACAATGTACCTCGTTTGAGCTGAAAAGTGACTGCGTTTACCTGAAACGAAGTCTTGCTTGTAGGAAGACACATGCCTGGCATTTATCTCCGTTTCTGAAGGGAAACACACGGTACAGTTCTCTTCCATGAAACACACTCTGCTTTAGAGCAAGAAGCACACTCTTGCTTTCTAGAGTCTCTAATACAGAGGGAAACGTGAGTGTGCTCAGAACAAAAGAACTGTGTTTCCTACACACACGGACCATATCTAGTTCAACTCTGTTTCTGAAACTGATACAAACCACAGGTCCTCTAACATCCAATGCTTTTCAGTTAAAAGCGAGAAACCTGTGAGCTTCGTGAACAATGTAGCTTCGTTTGAGCTGAAAAGTGACTGCGTTTACCTGAAACGAAGTCTTGCTTGTACGAAGACACTCGCCTGGCATTTAACTCCGTTTCTGAAGGGAAACACACGGCACAGTTCTCTTCCATGAAACACACTCTGCTTTAGAGCAAGAAGCACGCTCTTGCTTTCTAAAGTCTCTAATACAGAGGGAAACGTGAGTGTGCTCAGAACAAAAGAACTGTGTTTCCTACACAAACAGACCATATCTAATTCAACTCTGTGTCTGAAACTGATACAAACCACAGGTCCTCTAACATGCAATGCTTTTCAGTTAAGAGCGAGAAACGTGTGAGCTTCGTGAACAATGTAGCTTCCTTTGAGCTGAAAAGTGACTGCGTTTACCTGAAACGAAGTCTTGCTTGTAGGAAGACACATGCCTGGCATTTAACTCCGTTTCTGAAGGGAAACACACGGTACAGTTCTATTCCATGAAACACACTCTGCTTTAGAGCAAGAAGCACGCTCTTGCTTTCTAGAGTCTCTAATACAGAGGGAAACGTGAGTGTGCTCAGAAGAAAAAACTGTGTTTCCTACACACACAGACCATATCTAGTTCAACTCTGTTTCTGAAACTGATACAAACCACAGGTCCTCTAACATCCAATGCTTTTCAGTTAAGAGCGAGAGACGTGTGAGCTTCATGAACAATGTAGCTTCGTTTCAGCTGAAAAGTGACTGCGTTTACCTGAAACAAAGTCTTGCTTGAAGAGAGACACAGAGCCTGGCATTTAACTCTGTTTCTGAAGGGAAACACACGGCACAGTTCTCATCCATGAAACACACTCTGCATTAGAGCTGAAGCACGCTCTTGCTTTCTAGAGTCTCGAATACAGAGGGAAACGTGAGTGTGCTCAGAACAAAAGAACTGTGTTTCCTACACACGGACCATATCTAGTTCAACTCTGTTTCTGAAACTGATACAAACCACAGGTCCTCTAACATCCAATGCTTTTCAGTTAAGAGGGAGAAACGTGTGAGCTTCGTGAACAATGTAGCTTCGTTTGAGCTGAAAAGTGACTGCATTTACCTCAAACGAAGTCTTGCTTGTAGGAAAACACACGCCTGGCATTTAACTCCGTTTCTGAAGGGAAACACACGGCACAGTTCTCTTCCATGAAACACACTCTGCTTTAGAGCAAGAAGCACGCTCTTGCTTTCTAGAGTCTCTAATACAGAGGGAAACGTGAGTGTGCTCAGAACAAAAGAACTGTGTTTCCAACACACACGGACCATATCTAGTTCAACTCTGTTTCTGAAACTGATACAAACCACAGGTCGTCTAGCATCCAATGCTTTTCAGTTAAG